>CM042846.1:54418331-54441801 GCA_023653725.1 Bungarus multicinctus | reverse complement strand
ATTTGGGAGCAGTCATCGATACAACTTTGGGTCAGGTTTTCCTGTCTCCAGACCATGGGAAAAGCCTTGCAGAGATCATCAGTCATATCCAGCAACAACAGACTGTTCCACTGTCTCTGCTGTCCAAGCTCCTGGGGAAGATGGTCTCCTGCGTTGGCATCGTCCCATGGGCGAGGCTTCACTCCCGATCGCTCCAATGGTTCCTGCTCCCCTTTCAACGAGCGGGAACCAGTCACTCCTCTATCAGGGTCCTTCTCTCTCCTCAAGCCCGAAGGTCCCTCAATTGGTGGGTCTCCCCATCCCTATGGAAGGGGCTCCACTTCAGGGAACTACACAGGTTGGTTGTCACTACGGATGCCAGCCTCCTGGGTTGGGGCTCCAATATGTAGGGCCAATAGCTCAAGGGGTGTGGTCCAGGTCAGAGAGCATCCATCCCATAAACTGTTTAGAACTCAGGGCTATCCTTCTGGCTCTCAAGCAGTTCAGACATCGGTAACCGGCTCCCATGTTCTCATGTTGATGGACAACATGGCTGCAAAGGCCCACGTCAACCGACAGGGGGGGATGAGATCCTGGGCCCTCATGAGGGAGGCAGAACGCTTGGGATTATGGGCAGAGAAACACTTGCTGTTGTTCTCAGCAGATCACATCCCCTTCCCATTTGGGGAAGAAGGCCTCTTCCCCTACTATTAGCAGCTGGGTCAGGGTGTGTATCACGCAGGCCTATAAGGCAGTATCTCTCCCAGTTCCACGGGGTCTAACAGCACACTCTACTAGAAGTGTGGCCATTTCAGCCACCTGGACTACTCAGGCATCCTTTGAAGAGATTTGCAGGGCTGCTACGTGGACTTCCCCATCTCCCTTCATCAGGCATTACCGGCTGGACTCCTTTGTCTCGGCAATGGTGGCCTTCGGCAGACAGGTTCTTCAGCAAGTGGTTCCACCGTCAGAGTGATTGGCCGGACAAGGACCCACCCACGGACATGCAAGCTTGGTATGTCCCCAATCCTGGGCTCTCGACGCAGCATGGAGGAGAATGGCATTGGTAAATTTACCTGTGAACGCCCTTTCTATCTATGTTGTGAGAGAGCCCAGACCCTTCCTTGGTTCATCCAGAGATGGTAAGGCTTATATGGTATTAGAGGTTTGCTTTCAGAGACACTTCTCAGTCTGTCAAGTATCTTCACCAAGCTGGGGTTTCTCCCGGGGGCTGGCTTTTATATACTAGTACAGACCCAGCTTAATGATGTCATAGGAAGCAGTCTACCCAATCCTGGGCTGCCTCACAGCATAGATAGAAAAGGCGTTCACAGGTAAATTTACCAACGTCCATTTCTGCCTGACTTTCTTTGGAACCAATTTGCAAAGATTAATTTTTAAGTTTTCTTTTCTTAGGAACATAGAAAACATAAAGTTAAAATAGAACTACTCCAGGCTAACTTATTTCATCTTTGCAGTCTAAATACTTCTCTAATTTTTCAGAATTATTGTTCAGCTATTCTTATAAATAACAAGACTGTACTGTAGCATTAATTGGCAAGGTGGAATTTGCAACTCTCAGTCATGCCAATGCAGATAAAACAATTATATAGCAATTAATTCTCCATCTCTTAGCAATGTCAGCTGATATATTTGCAATTTCCATTTATCTTCAAGCTTTTTCCTGCATGGTGATTCTATGCCAGCAGAACTAAACCAAGTAAGTCAGCATAGTTAATAATATTGTTGATTATTAGAAAATATAGTCCAACAGAACGATACCTTATTTGATCATGAGATCTATCTGGAACTTACTACCATGTTTCTCATATTGATGGTTTTTTTGCCTGTTACATTCTCATTTTGAATTTATCTTATTATGACCATAATACATGTAATTTAGCTTGCTTTGTTTGTTTAGAACATAGGTTTGTAGAACCACATCTAAACCAGATGTTGCTGCACTACATTTCAATTACACTGTTAAAATCTAGTCAAAAGATGGCTAAACTCGAGTGCTGCAATTTATTTCTTTAAAAATGGGCAACTCAAGCCTGGTAACTCGTATTCTTGCTTTGCTACCTTTGTACCCTCCAAAGCTTCTCGGTACCCCAAATTCCACACTTTTCAGAAATATCACCATATTATCAAGACACATGGAACAAACTCTAGGTGCCTATCTCAGATGAACTGCCCACTCCCGCAAAGAAAAACATAGATCAAGAGGTCATTTCAGTGTCTCCCAGCACTGTATATCTATGGATATAATCCCAACTTTCTACAATGAGAAATGTACACATTCTGCTCCTTCACTCTTGATGATTCTTGAGCTAAGAAACCATATGAGCACTATGTTTTTGAAAATTTAGACATTTTATTACAACCATTTGACAAACCCTATAGACATGCATCATTCCCACATGGGATCTTTCTGTATGGAAAGTAATAGCAGGAAGGACTACCCAGGGTGATTCATAATCATATACATTTTAAATATTTGACTGTGAATTGTATGAAGCATACAAATGGAATTGTTACTTTATCTATAGATCAAGATCCCGTGGCTATAATAACCAATCAGGATTGTTGAAGACTGGTTATTGTGCTATGTCTCATTCATACTCAATCTGAAAGTGGGTGAGACATACTTGACATAGTATTACAGCCCTTTTTCGATCATTGAAAATATAGATGAGAAATTTGTGATTTCTTAGAGGTATGTCTCTGACTCACAGTGATTTCTGAGTCAAATCCTACTAGTGGATGACATTCATTAAATTCATCATTGATCATTATTAAGCCCTTGAACCTCTTTTTACAAGCTAAAGTTCATGTTCATACAAGACATACTTCTAAAGAAAGGAAGCAATGTAAAGTTTAAAAAATTGAATTTAAATGTGTCTTGTATACTTCATGAAATATCTCTGTGAACATTAGATAACTAAGATCAAAGTATAGCAGACTGAATGCAGACAGAAATCTTGACAGAATGAATTCTCACAAGACAACATTAGAGATAATCTGAGCTCAAGGTCAGGAAATGCAAATGTTAGCCCAGTCCCCCAATCCTACACTATTCAAAGATGCAGTCAAAACCATGAAACTTCAGCAAGATCAACTTGTTCCAAAGACAACTGGAGCAAAGAATATAATAAATTATTTGGTATGTATGTACAGCCATTGTATGTGTATGTTTCAGGATTCTTTCCAATGAGAAGCATTATTTTAAAATGTAATAGCTAAGATAAATAAATACATATATATGTTTATGTGTTTCCTTGAGAAATAAGTCTATGATGAATCCCATATGCAATGCAAGGAAAAGATAAGATGTGCTTATATCATTTAATTGGAGCAAGGGCCTTTATTGCACTGTCTACATTAATAAATCTAAGCCCATATTTTAGAAATCCCTTTAGAAAATAGTACAACTGGGATATTAAAGATGCTAACTCAGAAGCCTAGATAAAAGGGACATAAGTTAACAATAATGATGGCTCTCTGATCCAACATTCCTGGAATTTTTTATGCCAGCCTTCCCCAGTTTGAGTTTCCTCATATGGTGCTAACTTTATCTTATAGAGTTCTCTAGGCAATATGTTTAGTGTTGACAATTTTGGAAATTGACATTCACAGCATCTGGAGGGCACCCAGGTTGGACAAGTTTCTAGGGAGTATGAAAGAGATAAAATGTTTTAGGGAATTAGTCCAGTATTGGCTCTGGATTAGTTCCACCAGTTTACAAATACTGCAAGATAATTTACAAACTTCAGAGAGCAAGGTTAGGAAAGAACTGAACATTCTAAACTGCTATTGCTAGTTGCATAATGAGTTAGACCAGCTGTCTGACTTGGTGAAAAGCAATTCCCAATGTTCATCATGCAATACTATTCTTTGCTTAGTGCAGGCCTAATCTCTAATCACTTTACAAGCAAGTACAGTGAGCATATGTCAATTTAATAAGATGATCACGAATAAAACTTTGGTTCTATTGAAACTAACAGCTGAAATCTTTCAATTTTCAGAAACAAGAGTCACATCTAAAATCGCTCCCAAATATCTGCTTATCTGCCATTCAATTTGGTCACCTGACTAATCATTACTCCAACTCATATCTCATACAGAGTGTATTGTGTAGGAGAAACAGATGAAGTTAATGTTCAGGTTGAGGTTCATACATATTTTTGTGAAGAATGCTAAAGCATCACATTCAGAAACTTGCTATCCTAAATATAAAAACAGAACCAAGGCCTTCAGCAAACCTGACTGAAATCAGGTATTTTGCAGAATGATAGGTCTTCAACCTCCCTTACCGCAGAAGATACTCTTAAAGCCACATTAGAATAGCACATAAAATACAAAACAATTCCCCAGCTGTCCAAAGGGACATCTGACACTTCATGAAGTGAAAGAAACACATGGGCTAATTTTTCCAAGAATTCTTACCTCTGACTGCATCTTCCAAATTCTTCTTGGATCACATTTGTGCCCTTTCCTTCGTCATTTTCAACAGCATAGAAGAATGAAAAAGATGATATGATAAACACTCAAATATTATCACGGATTCTTTGTAAGTTCAAGTGCAATGTTTGATCCCTTCTAAATAGGAAGTACAGTTCCTTTGGAGCAATTTTACATTGAAGAAAAAAAAATCTTGTTCACTGTAGGAGAATGCCATAGCACACTAACACAAAAAAGAGACTAAATCTTCTGAAGCAGGCACAGAAAGATAATATGTAAAGAAGATGAAGATTATTTGAAGACGGTATTCCACAATCATTATATAGAAGCACAAACTTAGTCTTGAACGAAGCTGGAAATGAAAAAGAAATTCAAGATTACTCTTCCTTGATACTCTTTAGAATAAGGCAGTGATGGCTAACCTTTTCGTCACTAAGTGCCCAAAGCATGCGTGTGCATCCCCAAAATGCAATATATGCACATCCCCACACATGCGCTCCAACTCCTATGCATGCACTTAGCCCCCCACATGCACACGTGTCCCCTGTGTATTTGCCCCATCTCCCATGCAAGCATGCACATCCCCTGCACATGCATGGCAGAGTCCTGAAAGACCAGCTGTCCAGCAGGAGGCGTGCACACATATGTACGGCAGAGCTGAGCTGGGGCAACGGCTCATATGCCCACAGAGAGGGTTCTGAGTGCCACCTCTGGCACGCGTGTCATAGGTTCACCATCACGGGTATAAGGGGAAAGCCTCTGTGAAGCTTTCAGCACTTATGTCATTCCTTCAAGATAGTCAAGTCAGATTGTACAAGAACACCTAGAACTTTTCTTTATTATTGCAGGTACTTGAAAGCTAGTTTGCTCATTGTGGATGCTATTTCTTTTATATAATGGTTGCCGTTAGCTCCAAAAAAGACATACAAGTGCATGCACAGAATGCACACATGTGTGTCTATTTAAAAAAACTGTGAAAATATCTTTGTGTTTTTAAAGATCTCAATATCATCAAACTACAAAGAAATATGTAGAAAGACCACACATACTGAACCTCAACAGATTAATACACTTCTAACAGCCTTTGCATTTATATACTCAGAAAACATTAGCAACACTTGTCTTAAAGCACTCAGATGTATACAATAACCTTTACATTACCTGTTCAGAAAACACAACATAGTATAATGCTTATTGAGCTTACCTATCACCCAAATAGTAACTTTCCCACATAAATAATTGTTTAAATAAATCAGGAAACATGCTTCTATAAGCAGTTTTCTTTTAACTTATTGTTTAACTATTACTTTCCCTCAGTGCTCCAATACCACATCAATCCAATAGAAGTAGAAACATGACTAATCTTTCTTAAGCTAGAAAAAGCTTGAGAAAAGCAATGTCTCAAAGGTCAAAATAGAACTCAGTCACAGCACATAAAACAGCCAAAACATTCAAAAATACATTCAATATGGAAAGTTTTACGCCAACTTTAAAAAAAAAATTGAAAAATGCATGTTTCTTTCAACTCAGAACATTTCAAGATTGGGATGTTTTGTGGTCAAAATTTCTTGCTCATCCCCAAGTATTTTGTCCATACCTTTGTTATAGTTTGTCCTTGAAAGCAGCTGAACTAATATTTTAGTTAATATATGTTGTTTATTTACAATTGTTTTCAAATATTCCAACAAATACTAAATTCCTTTTCTGTTAAATCTCTTCCAATGTTCATTGATATATGTAATATGTATTTTTGCCAGGTTATAATTAATTCCTATTGTTTTAAAACTGCTGATGGAGAAAGGAAGAGATAAATTTCAAAGCTTTGGTCAGATCTCTTGGTTTCCTCTTCCTTTTCCTTTGCTCATTTAATTTCATACTAATTCTATTATCTCTTTTGTTTTGGGAAATGTAATCTACCTAGAAAGGGCAATATTTTGATATATTTAGAGAAGTTTGAGAAAGAAAAAGAAGTTTTGTGTCCACCATATTATAAGACTCTCTCTATATATATATATATAGCAAATATCACCTCTGACTGGAGATTTTATAGTATTCTTCTCCTGCCACGCCCACCAAGCCATGCCCACCAAATCAGTAATAAAAAAAAATTGAATCCCACCACTGATATATGTGTGTAGGTGTTCATATCTGGGGAATATGCATTCATATTTTGATTGTGGGGTTTCCACAGGCATCTAGTTAGCCATTGTGGGAGCAGAATGCTGGAAAATAAAACTAATCTGATGTAATCTAACACTTCTTATTTTCTTATTACTAATACAGCTGTATATAAAACAAAAACCATTTAAAATTATTTGGAAAAGTGTTATATTTTAACAGTGTTTAGTAGTTAGAAATAATGTGAAATAGGAAGAAAGAACACAGTTTTGAAATGAACTTTAATCATGCTTTTGTGTGAAATCAATTTTGTACATACAGAATAAATCAGGTGGTGCTATTCTGTTCTTTCTAGATATTAATATCACTTTATTTATTCTTCTTGGAAGATTTATTCTAGATTAAAGTAAATTATATAACAAAATGCAGTTGTGGGGTTTTTTTTAAAAAAAAATGCAGAAATCTTAAAATCCTGAGAGTATTTTTTTGCACGATTTGTCAAGGTATACATTAAGAACACATTTCACTTTGATTAAAACATTTGTGTTCCCTTATTAATACAGGACTGAATTATAAATTTTGCGATTGAAATCTAGTTTTGACTCATAAGGATAAGGTTTGTCATAATAAGACTCAAATCTATGTATTGTTTATTTATTGAATAAAAGCAACAAGTTCCTTTTTTCAGCCAGGTGTAGCTGGAAGTAAATGCTTACACATTTGCATGTGCACATATACAGACGTATGTTTGTATATGTGCTTTACTACTGTGCTTCTCCAGAGCATAGATCAGCTATCAACACAAGGAAACTTTGGGTATGTGAGATGTCTGACCTCATCCTTCAGTGCCGAAGGCCTGTGGGTTTGGTCCAGAAACAGGAATTCCCTGCACAGACACTGAGTCTGCTGAAGGAGACAGGAGAGCAAGAGCTACAGAAGAGGACTTTGTTCACAGCCACCAAGGAGAATTTACACAACAGACACACATGAACACTCAACACCATGGAAAAAAAACATTTTTTAAAACACTCTCTTTTTTCTTGGTCTAAACAAGGACTTTTGTTTCTTTTAAATGGAGAGATGGGATGTGCTACAATACAAATAAACTAGCTCTTAAAGCACACTATGAAACAAAGCATTTATTATTGTTGTTGTTGTTAATCTTCAATTTGATTCACAGTCTGGGACTGGTAAAAACTTAAAAGTTCAAGTCCTAACTAAGGACCTAAGAGCTGATTGTTATTATTATTTTTATGGATCATTGGACAGTCAGCCAGATGTTCAAACTCATTTTGGCATTTTTTTTCTACTTATAAAGTCCTTACCAACAGTGGTGGGATTCAGACATTTTTACTACCAGTTCTGTGGGCATGGCTTGGTGGTTGGGCTTGGTGGATATGGCTTGGTGGGTGTGGCAGATGAAGGATACTGTAAAATCTCCATTCCCACCCCACTCCAGGGGAAGGTTATTGCAAAATCCCATTCCCTCCCCACCCCACTAATCCGCTTTCCAGCTCTGTTCTCCTGTGCAGGGCAACAAAATAAGACCCAGCTGATAAACTGGGACTCGGAAGGCAGAGAATAGATGAGCGTGGGGTCAGTCAGAGGTGGTATTTGCTGGTTCTCCAAACTACTCAAAATTTCCATTATCAGTTCTCCAAACCCTGCTAAATACCACCTCTGCGTACCAAGCACCCTGGGACAGAGAGATCAGGATGTTTTTTACCAATACTGTTGCAGATGGAAGCTGTTTCAAGTAAAACCACCTTTTGCAATTGATTGATGGTAAATTTGTCAATGCCATTGGTGTACATATGGTGCTCCAGTTGTTCTCGAATTGCACCCAAGGTGCCTATTATTATTGGTGTTACCCTTGCTTGATTTCAACTTCACCACACCCATTCTATTTCTATTTGTAGGTCTTTGTATTTTGTTTTCTTCTCCAGTTCTTTCTCTTCTGTTCTGCTGTCTTCAGGCATTGCCACATCCACTATCCAGACTTTTTTGTCTTTCTTATCGACAATTGTTAAATCCGGGGTGTTATGTGGCAGGTGCTTGTCTCTTTGAATTCTAAAGTCCCAGAACAAACAACTTCTTCATTTTCTATGACTTTCTCTATTTTATGATCCCACCAGTTCTTGCTTGTAGGCAAAGGATATGTCTTGAAGATCTTCCAATGCTCTCCATTTTGCTCTCCAAATTCATAAAGGCCTAACCATAACCATAAGTGGATTTGTGTCCAGTGGGATTTTCCCATCTATTTTACAAGGAAATATAGATAAGGTGGTGTGATGACCCAGGGAGGGTCATCAAAATAAACACAGTCACAAAAAACAGGTGAAGCCCCTTTTATTCCTTCACTTTGCTTCCAAGCTCCAAATATCCTTGACTGGAGACAAAAAACTCCTACACAAGCAGTTATAAAAAGGAGGAAATGCCGTTTAAATTATAAAGAGTAAAAAACAACACAAACCAGGCAAGATAAGGGCTTGAAGACATCTACAGATATCAGAACACACGCTGGGAAGGAAGCCAAACTCAATGAGGAACAATAAACTAGAGATATGTCCACACTTTGTTTCTAGCACTTGCCCATATGCATGTCTGTCCTCTTATCCAGTTGTCACAGCTGCAGCTCATGAAGAGGATCAAGGCTTTTCCTCCCAGTAGACCACATTTCTACCTTATCCTCTCCTCCCTGCATGCCCTAGGATGGAGAGGGGATAGGCCTGGGTCCTCCTCTGATTGCCCAGCCAACCTCTGCCCTTCCCCAGCCTCCTCCACAACCTCCAGAGCCATACTTACACTCCCTATTGGCTATTCCTCCTCTCCCTCAGAGTCAGTCTCCACCAGGGGTATGACAGGTGGGTTGAAAAAAATCAACACACTCCTCAGCATACCATTGTGCTATGACTCAATTGGCAACCTCCAATTTTGTTCTCCAAATCCATGGAGGGCTAACCCTAACTCTATGTGGATTTTCCCCCAATGGGATTTTCTCGTGTATTTTACCAGGAAATATGAATAAAGCAGGGTCTAAAAGTTAACACCCTCCTAAGTATAATGACAGACTACAAATGTATTAACTATGTCCATTTTGCTTTCCAAACTAATGGAGATCTAATTGTATTTGCACCCCAATGGCATTTTTCCATGCATTTAACCAGACTACTTAGATAAAGCGTGCTTGAAAAGTCAATGCGCTCCCAAGTATATTGACCCACTACAAATCTGTTGGTAATACTTACATCCTTAAAATCCTTTGATGATGTCCATTCAGCGCTCCAAATTACTGGAGATGCAACCATAACCTTAAGTTGAATACAATATTTTAAGTATCTTTTTAGACTAAACTTAAATAATAAAATAGGTAATAGATGTTTAAGTTTTCTGCTTGATTATCAGGAAAGCACATATTTTTATATAAAATAAACTGAATTATAAAATTTGTTATAAAAGTCATTTTTTCCATTAAGAGTGACTTGCCATAGTGATCAGTTCTAACCCCACACCTATTTAATCACGCAGATCCAACAAAACCTCTTCCAGGGATGTCCTTGCCCCGAAAAAATATGGAGCCACCTGAGTAGAATGACAGGACATGCTAGAACTAAGGGGAATGGCCCAGAGCCTGCAATGTGACCGGGTGCACTGGAATAAACTATAACGCATATTAGGTCAAGAAAGTCTCCTCGGAAATTTCAAGGTATCTGGATGATCTCACTGCAGCCACACAAAAAGCAGTTAGATGGTTAGCTTCTTTAGATATAGAATTATAACACTTATTCCATTGCAATTCTATGGCTATATAATTTAATATAATATATTATCTACTATATAGTATTACATGTGTGTGTTGATACTTTATTTAACTAAATTTGTATATTACTGATTGCATGACCTCTGTAGATATTCCACTGAGTATGCTAAATAAATAAATAATCATAAAAGAAAATGTATATGTTAAAAGTGGCTTTTGTAAATATATAGCTGCATCGCTATATCTAAAATGAACCTTTTATGCCATGTTTCTCATCAGAATATATTTTTCAACAACAGAAATTATATTTGGAAATATTTCGACATTCTGAAGACATGTGCATAACAAAGGTAGGTTGCTTTTACTGCTTTTTATGATTTATTGTGAGCCATCTACAGTCATTGTATGAGGCAGATGGAGATATAAGTCTGTAAATAAACAAATAAAATAAATGCTTTATCCAGGTCACATTTTACACCAGAAAAAGTAAAACACCTGTATTATGTTTATGATGCACATAGTATATAGGTACATTTTAAAATATTGATTTATTATGGCTATGGAAAATTAAAAATTAAGCTTGGTGCCCCTCTCATTCTATCTATTAAATCAAAGTACATTTAGCATATATTTAATATGCACCTAAGAACAATGATTATGTTTTATATGACAAACCATTCTGTTTAATTCTCTTTCTTACTTAATTGTCAGTAAAGTGTATTTTTGAAGCTGTGTTCAAATGTGGAACTAACCAGAGCTATTGGCAATGCCATACATTTCAGAGATAAATCATAAACTCACATTGAACAGCTGCAGAAACATTATTTTAATGTGCTTCCCTACAAATCCTTTGCCAAGTTAATAGAAAAATCTGTTAGTATCCCTGAACTATTCTCTGTATCACTGATATAGGTAGTCTACTGGGTGTAGTTTCCTTTTATTTGAAATTTTCAGTGGTTCCTTTTTTAAAACAAATGAGTTGAACTCACAAATGAGTTACCAATTTCAAAAGTTCTTGGCAGATCCTTGATATGACATCTTGATCTAATTTATTCACAGAGCTGGCTACAAAACGGATGTATCATTTCAGTCATTTTTTTTCCAGTTCCTGAATGCTAGGATCCAATGTAGGAACAAGAGAGGCAACCGTATACTGAATCTGACTCTAGGTGAAAATCAATTTATGCACCCTCTTTTTCCCTATGTTATAAACTGTTAGAATCATTTGCTTGCAAGTACAAATCACACATGTACATGCTTTTATTACAAATGTTCTAGCTGTTTCCTCACCTTGGAGTTAGGTTTCATGAACTCTATAGTTATCAGTGGACTTTGCAACACCTCCCTGGTACATTTCAGGCTTCCTATTGTACCTGACTGTTTAGAAAAAAAAGGTTTTAATAAAAATTACTAGGAAGTATACTCCACAGCAAACCAATAACATATATATATATATATATATATGGATCTTTGGTTCTTCGGGTTTTCTCCTGCGTAGAGTTGGAAATATCTAGGCGACGTTTCGATGAAGTCTCATTCATCATCTTCAGGCTTGTGTCTTCGGCCTTGTGCTTCTCAGAGTGACACAAGCCTGAAGATGATGAATTATTATTATTATTTAAATTTATATACCGCCCTTCTCCCAGGGGACTCAGGGCGGTGTACAGCCCATCTAAAACCCACAAATATACAAAAATTAAAAAAGTATTAAATTAATCGGCTGATAAATGAGACTAAAAAGACCCCATCCCCCCCCTTAAAACCCCAATTTAAAATTAAATGCTATGGAGACCAAATTAAAACCATTATCTCAGCCCAGGCCGGCCTGCTCAAAGAGCCAGGTCTTCAACGCGCGCCTGAAGGCCCTCAGGTCCATGCCGGTACGGAGCTCCGGTGGCAGAGTATTCCAGAGGGCGGGGGCACCCACAGAGAAGGCCCTACCCCTCGGCGCCGCCAGACGACACATAGCGGCCGACGGCACCCGGAGCAGACCCTCTCTGTGGGAACGCACCGGCCTGTTGGAGATCACTGGCAGAATGCGGTCCTGGAGGTAACCTGGTCCCATGCCATGGGTCGCCCTAAAGGTCAAAACTAGAACTTTAAAGCGAACCCGGAGAGCCACCGGCAGCCAATGCAGCTCGCGCAGGAGAGGCGTCACATGGGCTACGCGATGCCCCCATAATCACCCGCGCGGCTGCATTTTGCACCAGCTGGAGTCTCCGGATGCTCCCCGCGGGGAGCCCCATGTAGAGGGCATTACAATAGTCCAGGCGAGAGGTGACAAGGGCCTGAGTGACCGTGCGCAAGGCGTCCCGATTCAGGAAGGGCCGCAACCGGTAGATCCGATGGATCTGATGAAACGCCCCCCTGGAGACGGCCGCGATGTGATGTTCAAGTGACAGCCGTACATCCAGGAGGACACCCAGGTTGCGAGCCCTCTCTGCGGGGGGCAGAACTTCCCCCCCGATAGCCAGCGAAGGTGTCAGCTGGCTATATCGGGGCGCCGGAAACCACAACCACTCGGTCTTGGATGGGTTGAGCTGAAGCCTGTTCCCGCCCATCCAATCCCACATGGTCTCCAAGCACCTGGACATAGCCCCCACAGCATCGTTGGGGTGGTCTGGAGTAGAGATGTACAACTAGGTGTCATCTGCATATAGATGACACCTCACTCCAAGACCACGAATGAGACTTCATCGAAACGTCGCCTAGATATTTCCAACTCTACGCGGGAGAAAACCCGAAGAACCAAAGATCCACATACAAATACCCGCAAAAATCTCCGAAAATATATATATATATATATATATATATATATATATATATATTTGTTTTCGGAGATTTTCGCGGGTATTTGTATGTGGATCTTTGGTTCTTCGGGTTTTCTCCCGCGTAGAGTTGGAAATATTTAGGCGACGTTTCGATGAAGTCTCATTCATCATCTTCAGGCTTCTGTCTTCGGCCTTGTGCTTCTCAGAGTGATGTGAGCTTGCAGCTGCTTCTTCCTTTTAACTACTAGTGGGGGTGTGACTTGATTGGGTGGGGGCTTGGCTGTGTTCTGATTGGGTGGGGGTGTGTTCTCATTGGTTGGGGGTTTGGCTGTGTTCTGATTGGTTGGGGGGTTGGCTGTGTTCTGATTGGCTGGGGGTGTGTTCTGTTCTGGTGGGGGTTTGGTTGTACTCCGGTTAGTCTCAGTTGCTGGGGGATTTGAGCTGGTGAGCTGTGATCCTATTGTTTGGCTTCGCGTTCGTGGTCGTGTCACATCTTCATGGTGGGCATCAGTTCCCTTCATGTATGGGTTGGGGGGGTTTGAAGCAGGTAGTGATGCAGCTGTGGTACGGCTTCTGGTCCGTGGTCGTGTTTCATCTTCTGTGTGGGTGTGAGTCTGCTTTCTGCGTGGAAGTGTGGTGGTAGTTTCTTGTGTGGCCTTCGTGGGTGTGGGTCTGGTGTCCTTTATGTTAGGTACTCTTTTGTTAATGAGGGCGGGTTTCCAAATGGCTGGTAGGCGGGAGGTGTCATCTCGTTTATTCATGCTGTGTGGGCGTTTTTCTATCTCTATGGCTTCTCTGATTATTCTGTTGTTGAAGTGTTCAGTTTTGGCGATAGTTCTGGTATTTTTAAAGTCAATCTTGTGTCCTGTGGCTTTGAGGTGTTGGACCAGGGAAGGATAAGTGCACGCATTGAAGAACATAAGAACTCAATCAAAAAAGAAGAACCGACCTCTTCCCTGGTCCAACACCTCAAAGCCACAGGACACAAGATTGACTTTAAAAATACCAGAACTATCGCCAAAACTGAACACTTCAACAACAGAATAATCAGAGAAGCCATAGAGATAGAAAAACGCCCACACAGCATGAATAAACGAGATGACACCTCCCGCCTACCAGCCATTTGGAAACCCGCCCTCATTAACAAAAGAGTACCTAACATAAAGGACACCAGACCCACACCCACGAAGGCCACACAAGAAACTACCACCACACTTCCACGCAGAAAGCAGACTCACACCCACACAGAAGATGAAACACGACCACGGACCAGAAGCCGTACCACAGCTGCATCACTACCTGCTTCAAACCCCCCCAACCCATACATGAAGGGAACTGATGCCCACCATGAAGATGTGACACGACCACGAACGCGAAGCCAAACAATAGGATCACAGCTCACCAGCTCAAATCCCCCAGCAACTGAGACTAACCGGAGTACAACCAAACCCCCACCAGAACAGAACACACCCCCAGCCAATCAGAACACAGCCAATCCCCCAACCAATCAGAACACAGCCAAACCCCCAACCAATGAGAACACACCCCCACCCAATCAGAACACAGCCAAGCCCCCACCCAATCAAGTCACACCCCCACTAGTAGTTAAAAGGAAGAAGCAGCTGCAAGCTCACATCACTCTGAGAAGCACAAGGCCGAAGACAGAAGCCTGAAGATGATGAATGAGACTTCATCGAAACGTCGCCTAAATATTTCCAACTCTACGCGGGAGAAAACCCGAAGAACCAAAGATCCATATATATATATATATATATATATATATATATATATATATATATGGATGGTCTCTGGTGAGACAGAAAAGGACAGCAGTATGCTTCCTCCCTTGATTGGGGTTACGAGGGTGTTGTAACACAAGTATATATACTCATTCCCTGTCTCGCTGATCTGGATGAGAACTAGTGGCCTAATGGCAATTACAACTGCCTCACATGTAATACTTCCTAGGTTCGAATCCCAGTAAGGGTATGGCTAGCTGATGAGAGCTAAGTAGCTCGAAATAGATCTATACTAGTCTCCCTTGTTTAATTATTTATCAGCTCAAAAACCTAACACACATATAAACAAAAGACAACAAAACAAATAGCTTTCTGTCTGGATGGTCTCTGGTGATGAGCCGAAAGACAGAAAAGGACAGCAGTATGCTTCCTCCCTTGATTGGGGCTTACCAGGGTGTTGTATATACTCATTCCCCTGTATCGCTGATCTGGATGAGAACCAGTGGCCTAATGGCAATTACAATTGCCTCACATGTAATACTTCCCTGGTTCGAATCCCAGTAAGGGTATGGCTAGCTGACGAGAGCTAAGTAGCTCGAAATAGATCTATACTAGTCTCCCTTGTTTAATTATTTATCAGCTCAAAAACCTAATACACACACACACACACACACACACACACACACATACACATATATAGGTGTGTTCCGGTCTTTTCCCATGTAAGATTGAGACTATCTGGGCAACGTTTCGACGAGATCCCACTCGCCATCTTCAGGCTGGTGCTTTCGGCTTTGTGCGAGCAAAGCATGATCTGAGCTGCTGTCTCCCTATATATACTGGTGGGGAGGTTGGCTGTGTTATCATTGGTTGATGGAGTTGATGTTTGCAGATTGGCTGGCTTTTTCTTAAGAACATGTGTGGCTGAGGTATTGGTTGTGTGTTTATCAGCCTCCTGTGTTGTAACGACTTGGGTAATGGGCCATACATGTTCTTAGGGAGACAGCAGCTCCAGTCATGCTTTGCTCGCACAAAGCCAAAAGCACCAGCCTGAAGATGGTAAGTGGGATCTCATCGAAACGTTGCCCAGATAGTCTCAATCTTACACAGGAAAAGACCCGAACACATCAAGACCTGCATATCTGCATACCCGTGAAAATCTACAAAAACATATATATATATATATTTAGGCAACTTATGATTGTCATGTTTTTGATGGATACATGAGCTTCCAAACATCTTAAATTTTCAATCTAACATTTTTTCATCTTTGAATGTATAATTATTACATAAAATAACCAATTTTATGAATGCAAAAAAGCGTTATGTGATACAATCCAAGCCTACCTTACTTTAAAAGCACCCTATTATAAAAATTCATTGAGAAAATTCATTAGTATGTGATATTCAAGCAGCTTCTGAATGAGATAATTTCATTCATTTTAATGTATGGATCAACTTTCGGTGGATGTGAAAAACAGATCTTGCACCTGCAGGAAAGCAGTAAGAAGAAGAAAAAATATGTAATGACATTTAAAACTGAAATTACCTAGCCTTTTCCCAAATCTGGGAAACTCTCAAATTCTGAATCAGAGGCATTGTTCATGAAAGAAACTATATCCTTGAGGTAAGAACATGTTCATATTAAAATAAAACAATTCATCAGTATCAACAAAAGATATTCAGTGACATTTACTTGGTGTTTGATATGAAAGTCTACATTATAATTCCAATTTTTAAAATAGAAATATCAACAGAAATCACAACTAGCCTGGAATTAATATGTAAATATGGGAAGGTGTGTACAGACATATCTTTTATGGAAAAAGTGTCTTAAAATCCAAAAGGTTTAAATGTTCTTTTGGAGACTTCTTTCATTAAATAAAAATCTTGAAGATGTGTCAAAAGAGCATGATCAAATGGTATATACTTTGTTTTTTTTCTAGCCTGAAATATTCCTGGTACCCCTTTTTGATATAGCGGTAAGCCCTGCTTTCTTAGCCTATTTTCCGACAATTGAATTAAACAACAATGACCATTACTCCCAGACAACATGTCCAAGAAATGGGATTTGTATCACAATAATCAAGAGCTGGGCTGTCAAGTTCCTAGCCTGTAGATTGGATGCATCACATGCTGGCCACACCCATTTCCCATTTAGTGAAGGGAAAAAAGTCCCTTCGTGTCACATGACACCACTGTGATGATGTGACTTTGACACCCCTTGTCTAGACTAGAGAACTCCATTTGGAAGAGGAAGAAAATTAAATAGTTTCTAAAAGAAAAGCTAATACAATACAAATTGGTGTTTCCTCCCCCATCCAAGCGATACACTTATTTTTAAAGATTTGTACTTTCTTTCTGAGCTGAGTTTATCAGTTCTCCATGGAATGATAAGAAGTACATAATTCTATCTCCTCAAGAAAGAAAAAGAGATGAACTGTTTTCATAATAAGCATAGGAAACTGACACCAACAAATTCTAGCTTATACATTGAGTACTATACAAACAACAAGTACAATGTCAAAGCTTTGTGGTCAAAATGCATTGAGTACCAAATTTGATGAATTTCAAGGCAGTTAAGTACTGGCACACCACTGTATCAATAAACCATATTATTCATATTATAAATCACATTATTCACATTGCATATTGTCCTATCATTGTACCAGGATTCCAGAGAGATAACTTTATACTCTGACCAGTTACAAAACAATTATTTGTATATACAGTATGCCCTGTATAGGCCATTTATATTGTGCACACATTTATTGTGTGTATGAATGATTCAAACATAATGCATTTCTACAAGGGCATTTTATACATTTTATAAAGTAGTTGTTTTTATTCCACAACTATGGAGTGAAAAAATTCTAGTGATTGTAGCTTCTTTGGTCACATGCAACTTCTAATTAATAGCAAAATGCATCCATGTATGATCTATTTTGCTACAACAAAATTGAAAATAAATTCCAACCAAAACTAAGTTGATCTGATAATGAGATGCAGCATAATGTTTAAAAAATGATGTGTATTTGTATATACATGTGCCTGCTGTATAAACAGAATATAAAAACAATGTATGCAGTTCATCTTTTGGCTCTTTCTATACTTTCCTAGAAATAAAAATAGCCAACAAATGGAAATAGTGTTGGTTTACTATGGAGAAGCCTAAAGTACCATAGTTTCCAATTGAATACAAAGGCAAACAAATATTGACACAATAGCAATTGAGCATATTATCCTCTCAAGAGAAGGTGCTAGGGCCCTGGTTTGAACATATATTTCAAATACAGTCAACCAGATGCAACATACAAGTAACACTGGAGGCAAATATTAGGTTCTCTGCCTGAAACATCTACGTAAGTACTGACTATTGGTAAGAGCAGTCCAAATCATTATACCAATGGCAATCAGTATCTGATCCCAGACAAAATATCCAGAATCCATGTGCCTAAATCTTAACTCCTTCACCAGCTTTTTATTACCAAGGATCATCATCACCATTTCATTCAGGAACAGAGACAGTTCACAGGGCTAGGCTAAAGCACATTCTTGTCCTTTTAAGCTGTCCAATAGTGTAATGGTTAGATGGCAGAACCTCATTAAGCTTCAGTATTTTTCTAGACTTCACTGGAAAATGAACTGCTATCAGATGGATTCTGTTGCCACTAGAAAGGAGGATACTTGCATTCTGTAATGGGTATAAGTTAACTGGGACAATTTGGGGATGTAATAAGTCTAATCAAGGATACATATAAACTGCAACACACCTAGAAACTCTGATAAAACTTAAAAGTTTCACAGTACAGCTGTCAAATTTGGGATTCACTGACTTAAATGCACCACTATTCTGAAATACCATTCCATGCCCGATCAAAAGCTGTAAATGTGACTCAAGCAGCAGAGCCACATGCTACCTATGAACCATTTCATACCATGTAAGAAACAGTGAGGAAGTAAATGCATGGGACATCAGCCATGGTGTTGCAAAAAGTATTGTGCAATTCCCCCATGCTGAAATGTGCAATGTCCAAAGGAACATACACCCTGCTGTAGAAGTGCCCTGTGAGGTCTGGAAGCTCACAGTATGAACTATTCATGCTACTAATACAAAGCCACCCATAGTGTCACTGCAACAGAGAAATGTTTAGGATTCCTTGCCTGCCCTTCTATAGTGAACCTCCTTGCCCTTGCTTGCCTCTTATACAAAGCTGAAACCCTTGAAAATCATCCTACCTTTCTATTTTATTTTGCCAAAACTAATTGGGCCCACCTGTTAACATGATTCAGGAATAATTATATTGCATCCTAAATGAGGGGATTTAGTATCCAAATCAAGGGTGACTCAATAGAAAATCTCTGTTATTACCTCCATGTAATTCTATAACCAAGTTAAACAACTCCTGTTATCCTGCAGATAAATGTTTTAAAAGATTTGAATAGAGTACTAATAGAGACTGCATTTCAGTGAATTAATCCCAAAATTGATGAATGGGAAAAAAATTCAAATGCATTTTCACTGGAACATTTAGGGTGGGGGGAGAAAAGAAAGGAGACTCTTTAGAGTATTAAGCTGAATTCTTGCACAAAAGGAGTCATCACAATTTTGCATGATACTAAAACACTCTTATAAAGTGCCTGCTGTTACACAAATATGTAACTTCAGGAGATTCAGATTTATCTCTGCATCAGCTACTTAACTATAGTCATTTCTTGCCAGGAAAAAAGTGTCAGCATGCCAAGAATGAAACCTGTTCTTTGTGAGCAATGCATCCTTCTATATTTGTTAAGTACTATATATTGTTAAATATAAGGAAATTTTCATAAAAAATGTTTTTGTAATAAATAACTCTTATTGATACCCAACCCACTATGGCCACAATTTATTTGGGGATTTCCTATGCTAAAGCCTTGGAGGTTAGCAGAGAGGCAGAAAGTGGGGCCAGAGGTGAAATTCCCCTGGTGTAGTGTGCTCCATGTAGAAGAGAAGTGAATAATCAGGTAGTTCCTAAGATGCAATATAATTCTGAACCCCAAAGTTTCTTCTATATTTAAAAGTTATGATGCAGAAATCCTGCCACCCCTTCCCCATTCATTTACTTGACTTTTGCTTGGACTAAGATAGCTAATAATGTTCTTTGGTGCAATGAAATGCGAATGGCACATCAAAAGCACCACATTTGCAATTAGTTTAAAAACCAAAGGAAGGGAGAAGTGCTAGAATTCATACAATAGAACAACTGACATTGAATTGCTAGAATGAAGCTAAATTCTAATTGGAACATGAATTTCAGCTATAATCATAAACAGTAATTTATCTATTCTATCTATCTATCTATCTATCTATCTATCTATCTATCTATCTATCTATCTATCTATCTATCTATCTATCTTCTATCTTCCTCTACTTCAACCAAACATGGTGCACAGATGACTTACCCTCTGGAAACAAATACTGTGGGAGTAAGAAACCCCTAACATCCCTCGGGGTGTGTGTGCCTTAAAATGGCTTCTGCCATGCTAACAGCTACACAAGGCTCCCACACATGCCCCTAACTACCTCAATTCCAATTACAACTGGCCTTAAATGCAAGCTACTCAATGCAAGAAGCCTTGTGAATAAAATACCTAAATTTCTCCTCTTACTAAATACAGCTAAATTCGACATTATATTTGTCTATGAAACATGGCTAATGCATCTCTCCCTGACTCCATTACCACAGTAAGAGACTATCATGTTTACCAATCAGATCGTGAAATCCATAGAGGACGTGGTGTTGCTATTTTCTATAAAAAGTCCTTACATCTAAAAAAACATCCAAGTTACCCAGGAGCTTGCTCTTCTTGAGATTATCATCTGTGAACTGTCCTTAAATATCACATTTCAATTCTTACTATGTTACAGAACGCCTGATTATGACATCGATCAGGTAAACAAGCTAAATTCACTACTAACATGGGCAACATCCTTCCCAACAAGCTTTTATCTTTCTTGGTGACTTCAATCTACCTCATATTAATTGGACCCTAAACAAATGTAAAACTGAACCCATACATGCAACCTTCTACAATTCTGTAACAAATCTGGGACTGGAACAACTAGTAACCAACAATACTAGACTTAACAACTGCCTCGATCTCATCTTCTGCAATAGCTTGAATTCAATTTACAGAATACAAATTAAAGAACTCTTTTCCAACAGTGACCACAATATGATTGACTTTTGTCTCAACATACGTCCACACAAAAATCATAACAACCATGTGATCCCCAATTATAATTTCAAAAAAGGCAACTATCTTATAGACAATGATCTCTCATCCCTTGATTGGCAATTTTTATTCATTGGATGCAATACTGTAAAAGACCATTACAACATATTTTTACTTGAAGTCAAGAGTCATCAAACTCTATGTACCAATAACAACTCCCAAAACCAGAAAAAACAGATTTTTTTCTGTTTTTCATAGCAATAAAGAAGCTTCAATCCAAAAAGAGATCACTTTGACGGAAAAACAAATCTGGTCACATTGCCAACTTCAAAAGCCAATACAAAAATTTATGCCACCGGATAAAGACTGAATGCACCAATTATCACATTAAACAAGAGGAAAACCTTCTACGCACCAATTCCACCTGCGCTTTGTACAATTTTGTAAACAACAAACTAAAAGACTCAAGGTCCATCCCATCCCAGAAAGGACCTAATGGTAAAGACTGCAACAAGGACACCATTAAATCCAACCTCTTTAACACATTCTTTGGCTCAGTATTTGTAAACAGCAATGGATCATGCCGAGTATTTCCTAGTCGAACCACAGACAACTACAATGATCTAATACATATCAATTTTACAGAAGACAATGTTGAAAAAGCACTATGTAATCTAAAGCCATCTCTATCTATTGGACTGGACGGAATATGAGCCTACTTATTTAAAAAGCTATTCACTGCCATAGCAGAACCTCTAAGCATAATCTTTGAAAAATCTTTCAGGACAAGCTCCTTGCCAAAACTATGGTCACATGCCACGGTCATCACCATCTTTAAAAAGGGAGATCCCAGCCTAGTTGAAAATTACAGACCAATCTCTTTATGCTATGTCACCTGTAAAGTCATGGAATCAATTAATAACCAATCCATTATCCTCCACTTAGAGACAAACAACCTACACTCTAATAAACAATGTGATTTCAGAAAAAACTATCCTGTAATCTTATTTATTTATTATTTATTTATTTATTCCATTTATATACCGCCCTTCTCCCGAAGGACTCAGGGCGGTGAACAGCCCATCTAAAAACCCCACAAAGAATACAAAAGTTAAAAAATATTAAATTTCAATCGGCTGCTTGATAAAACTAACAAAACCCCACCCCCACCCCTTAAAACCCAATTTAGAATTAATAAAATGGAGACCAAATTAAAACCATCTCAGCCAAGGCCGGCCTGCTCAAAGAGCCAGGTCTTCAACGTGCGCCTGAAGGCCCTCAGGTCCGTGCCGGTACGGAGCTCCGGTGGCAGAGTATTCCAGAGGGCGGGGGCACCCACAGAGAAGGCCCTACTCCTCGGCGCCGCCAGACGGCGCATAGCGGCCGACGGCACCCGGAGCAGACCCTCTCTGTGGGAACGCACCGGCCTGTTGGAGAACGCTGGCAGAATGCGGTCCTGAAGGTAACCTGGTCCCATGCCATGGGTCGCCCTAAAGGTCAAAACTAGAACCTTAAAGCGAACCCGGAGAGCCACCGGCAACCAATGCAGCTCGCGCAGGAGAGGCGTCACATGGGCGCTACGTGACGCCCCCATGATCACCCGCGCGGCTGCATTTTGCACCAGCTGGAGTCTCCGGATGCTCCCCGCAGGGAGCCCCATGTAAAGGGCATTACAATAGTCCAGGCAAGAGGTGACAAGGGCCTGAGTGACCGTGCGCAAGGCGTCCCGATCCAGGAAGGGCCGCAAGCGGTAGATCCGACGGATCTGATGAAACGCCCCCCTGGAGACGGCCGCGATGTAATCTGCAACTCTTACACTGCAGAAACAAATGGACTACACAATTAGATCATAGCAAAGCAATAGATACAATCTACATAGACTTCTGTAAAGCCTTTGATTCAGTGGTACACTACAAACTACTACTAAAACTAAAATCTTATGGTATCTATGGACACCTGCATAACTGGATAGAAGCATTCCTGTCAAACAGACAACAAATGGTCAAAATTGGGAGCGTCCTTTCAAATTCTGTACCTTCCACAATGGTGTCCCCCAAGGCAGTGTTTTAGGACCAACTCTCTTCATACTCTACATAAATGACCTCTGTGATCATATTAAGAGCAACTGTGTTCTCTTCATTGATGATGTAAAGCTATTCAACACCACAGACAATACTGCTACCCTTCAAAAAGATCTTGACTATGTATCAGAATGGTCAAACAAGTGGCAACTTCAAATCTCAACAAATAAATGCTCTGTCTTACATATTGGCAAAAAAAAAAATCAGAAAATAAAATACAAGCAGAATAGTCAAGACCTTGTTGATGATCCAAACTCTGTCAAGAACTTTGGAGTATTCATCTGTAACGATCTCAGTGCTAGAGCCCACTGTAATTACATAGCCAAAAAGGCATTAAGAATTGTT
>CM042846.1:53113331-53158331 GCA_023653725.1 Bungarus multicinctus | reverse complement strand
TTTTTGTCTTGATTGGCTGGCAACATTGTGTTTTGGGTATTGGGGGCTTGTAGTGCGGCTTGGCTTTGGGTGAATGGCCGGCTAACATTTATTAGGAAGCTAGGTTTCATCTGGGTGGCTGGTTGAGGTGTGTTTGGGCTGGAGGTATCGGGGGGGTGGGGGTCTGTTTGTGCCCAGGTGTTTGCTTGGCTTGTGATGTGGAGATTTTTTGTTTGTGAGTGCAGGCTTCCAGATAATTGACAGTCTGGTGGAGTCATCTCTTCTATTCATGCTTTCAAGTCTTTTTTCAATTTCTATGGCTTTTCTGATAATTCTGTAGCTGGGGTTTTCTATAGTGGCTTTGGTTTTGGTGCCATTGAAGTCGATGCTATGACCTGTGGCTTTCATGTGTTGGACTAGTGAGGAAGTGTGTTCCAGGGTTTTTACTGCATTTTTGTGTTCATCCAGACAGGTACTTATTCTTCTATTGGTCTGTCCGATGTATGTGGCAGGGCATGATGCACAGGGGACTTCATATACACCTTGGTTTTCCAGGTCAATTTTATCTTTGAGGTTTCTTAGGATGGCTGCTATTTTCCTGTCTGTTTTGAAGGCAGTCTTAATGTGATGCCTGTATAGTATCTTAATGATTTTGTCTGTAGTACCACTTATGTAGGGCAGGACAGCTGTTCCATAGGTGTATTCATCTTCTAGGTTTCTATTATGTCTCAGTGTGTTTTTGTGAATCAGGCCTGTGATTTTGCTTTTGTGGAAGCTGTTGGCTGTCAATACTTTAGTCAGGGTGCATAGTTCAGTCTTTATGTGTGTCTTGTCTGCTAGGCATTTGGTTCTGGCAATTAGTGTTTTAGCCACGAAGTTTATCTGTGGACTGAACTATGCACCCTAACTGACAGCCAATGGTTTCCACAAAAGCAAAATCACTCGCACAAGCACGAAGCCAAAAGCACCAGTCTGAAGATGGCGAGTGGGACCTCGTTGAAACGTCACCAAGATACTCTCAATCTTATATGGGAAAAGACCCGAACATGCCAAGACCTGCATACCTGTACCTGTGAAAATCTATGAAAACATATGTATATACATATGTTTTCATAGATTTTCACGGGTACAGGTATACAGGTCTTGGCGTGTTTGGGTCTTTTCCCATGTAAGATTGGTAATTGTGTTTCTTTGGAATCTGTTGGAAATTAATACGTTACTGATGGTATGTAATTCTGTTCTCAGTGGTCTTTGTTGGCTAGGCGTTTGGTTCTGGAGATGAGGGTCTTGGCTACTGAGTTGATCTGTGCAGGGTGGTGATGGGATTGTGTGTTTAAGTCCCGTAATCTTACACAGGAAAAGACCCAAACACGCCACACACACATATATACATACATATATACATACATACGTACATATATACATACATACATGTTTTTGGATTGCAGGTATATATGTTTTGGGATTGCAGGTATATGCATATATGTTTTTGGATTGCAGGTAACGTTCAGCGTCCATTCATTCAGTAACCATTCAAAGTTATGAGGGGACTAAAAACCATTCTTTGTAGATGCACTGATTGCAGTGTCCTCACAGTCAGGTGATTGTAATTTGGGCACTTGGCAACTGGCTCACAAGTATGACCGTCCCAGCATCCTGCAATCATGTGATGACCATTTATTCAATGCTGGTTTCTGACAAGCAAAGTGGGCAGGAGGTTGCAACTCAGGTTGACACGTTATATGAACACAGGATACTTTGACCATGTGGGATTTGCCTAACAGTGGTAACTAGAAATATTGCAACTGCTGTCATAAACAGTAAGATCACTTGACATCGTGCTTTATGACCATGTCACTTAGTAACAAAGTTGCTGGTCCCAATTACCTTAGTGTAACAGAAGTTTGGATTCTAAAAATAATTTTGAAAAGTTCATGTCACAATAAACTGAATGTTTGAACTCTCTCTCACTTGATCAATGTTAATAATAGAACTCCTAAAGTATCAGTTTTTCTAGAATTTGGACATATTTGCAGTCGATAAATGTAATTTTCAGAAGTATCCACTTTTAGAGAAAATGTTCTTTGTAGATTCTATACCTCAGTGTGATTGCAGAAATATTGGAAAATTCTCCTGTGGAAGACCTTTATGTCACTTCTGGCAGTGAATGTTTCTGATTTTAAAGTCTTTTATCAGATTTTTCTGATATGACAACTGTATTTCTTTCTAGAAGAAAAACACTTTTAAAACTGATATGTACAGGCTCCGAAGAATTCATTTTCATAAAAAGCCTGTGGCATATGAACTGGCCACGCCTCTCTTAGCACTGCAGTTTTACATTCTGCCAAAGCAGGTGAAAAACATGCCAATATAATTTTGGGAATAGAGAAGGCATGAAGTTTCTTGTTTTTATTTATTTTTGCAACAAGTGAATTAATGAATTAAGGATGAAAAAGCTATCCTTCGTATGGCTGTGCTGTATTCTGAACGCAGAGAAAATGAGTTGATCTTTTGAATCTTCCTTACATTCCATAATTTTTAAATTTTAAAAAATAAATAATAAGTATAATATAAATGTTAAGGACTTCACAAATCCTGAGCTTCTAAATGAAATTAGAAAGATTATATTTACATCACTAAATAAATTTAAAATTGATGATTAAAAATATTAGCTTAGGATTTGTAGTATTTACAGAAAATCTAATGTTGAATTTTTTTTTTCAAAAAAAGGGTTAATAAAAGGAGATTATCTTCTTTGGTATATCAAGTATAATTGAGCCAAATAAGATTGCTGTAGGTATTTCTAGACATGTTTTAATCTTACAAATGCTCTGCCTTATTCACAGAATTTTACATCACCTTCTATTAGTAACCCTCCTGTGTTTACCCACTGCTTCATCCATCTGTTTTCTTATCACAAAAATCCATTAAGAAAGGAAGGCAGAATAAGTGTACAATGTCCTTAATTTATTAGACTACAGAGTTATTTATCTAAAAATGTACTTAAATAAAGGTAATCCCATTTGATTTTAGACATGCCTAAGTTCAAGGAAAAGGTGCTAAAGGTATCGGAGCAGCCAAAATAAAATAGATAACCACTGGATAGTAGGAATGAGGGAGAAAGTTACTTATTTGGATATTGATACAAACATAACATATTGTCCCTTGACAAATTTATACACAATCCAGAAAACAATCCTGTTTTGAACTTTGCTTTTCTATTATGTAAGAATACTATTCTCCAAACATATAAAAATGCATGTAAAGTATGCAGAAGACTATATACAGTAATAGATACTGATATCTGAAAGCATTATATAAAATCAGATTATGTTCAATATGTATAGAAAGCAAAGCATGCCCAGAAAATGATATATCAGGAAATATATAAATTAACACACAGGGTTTGTTATACATTTTACAATAATTTAGGAATAGACCAGAATGATATAAATTAAGGATTAGGCAAATTGAAAAACTGGGTGAAACAGAAATTGACAAATGTACCCATTCCCAATAGGAAACAGGATGGGTAGATGAGAGGTTATTTTGTTTTCTAAAAAAGTACTAAGCCAAGTTTACGCTCTGTTACTTCTGTGTGACTATTCTTTATCTGTGCAGAGGTCTGCACAAATAGATAGATTGTTAATTTAATTGTAATGTTGTTAAGATGCAGGCACCATAATGTTGGAAATAGAGGGTTTCATAAGGAGAGACCTCCTACTAGGAGCAACTTTGCTGGCCATCCACTGTTTCACCTTATAGTTTCAGTGAGTCCAGAACACAAAATTGTCTTTGAGAATGCAGAATTTAATCAGCATGGGACTTTAAATAGTGGATATAACAGCAGAAGTACATAAGATACTAGCTTGTTGCAGCATAAAATATTTGCTTGTGTATTTCCGTCAAACTGCTTTAGATGCTTGTAATAAAGATGGTTCAGTGGAAATATGTTACTCCTTATCATGGGTAAAGAATGGGATTTTGTTTCCTCAAATGCATTGTATGAATTGAAAACTAGAAATTTTTGATTCAGACTGTATAACAGAATGCACAACAGAATAATACAGTTGGAAGGGACCTTGGAGGTCTTCTAGTCCAACTCTCTACTCAAGGAGGAAATCCTATATCATTTCAGACAAATGGTTTTCCAATCTTGTCTTAAAGATGTCCAGTATTAGAGCACCCACAACTTCTGGGGGCAAGTTGTTCCACTGATTAAGTGTTCTAACTGTCAGGAAATTTCTCCTTAGTTCTAGGTTGGTTCTCTCCTTAATTAGTTTTCATCCATTGTGTCTTGTCCTGCCTTCAGGTTCTTTGGAGAATAGGTTGACCACCTCTTTGTGGCAACCCCTTAGATATTGGAACCCTACTATCAAATCACCAGTAGTCCTTTTCATTAAACTAGGTACTGCCTATTCTATACTTGTGAATTTGCCTAAATGTAAAATCTTACTTTTCTCTACATTGAATTTCATTTTGTTAGATAAGGCCCAATGTTCAATCTGTCAATATCCCTCCATAGCTTGAACCTATTTTCTGGAGTATTAGCTATTCCTGCCAGCTTGATGTTGTCTGCAAATTTCACGAGTTCCCCTTCCACCATCTTGTTTAAATTATTAAGAAATATATTTAAGAATACTGGGTCTAAGACAAATCCTTGAAGTATCCCTTTGCATATTTCTCTCCATGTAAATGCAGTTCTGTTAAGGACTACATGTTGAGTGCGGTTGGTTAACCAGTTACAAATCCATCTGGTGGCAATGCTGACTTATCCACATTTTTCTATCTTATCAAGTAAAAGATTGTGGTCATCTTTATCAAATGCCTTATTGAAATCCATGTTAATTATATCCATGGCATTTCACCCCAATTTAGTCACTTTGTCAAGATTTGTTGCATGAGTTGTTTTTGACAAACCCATGTTGGCTTCAGGTTATGGTGACTTCGTTTGCCTCTGGGTGTTTGCAGATTTGTTGCTTGATTATCTTTTCCAGAATCTTTCAAAGTGTTGATGGCAGGCTGATAGGTTTGTAGTTTCCTGGATCCATTTTTTTTCCTTTTTTGAATCCATGCTTTAAGGATTGTGAATGTAGAACCAGACAGAGACAAAAAGATGATTTTTTATGTGTAATAATGTGGAAATGCTATACAATATAAGTGATATTTTGGAGGTTTTCTTCTTCAACCTGCTATGGGTTTAATATTGTTGAGAGTTGTTTAAATAAGACCATAAAATTCTCTGCATCGCCTTGCCTCTTTTTTTCTCTTCTTTTCAGTTTTTGCAATAGACACAACAAGGATGGTTACCTAGTTCTGAGGCATGCTTTCTAAGAATAAGATTTTTTTTTCTTTGTTGGCCAAGTAATCATCAAGGCAGCAGAAGACGTCACCATAACTATTTGGTTCAAAACATGTCATCTGATGAAAGACCCCTAAAGTTAAGACACTTGGTCTGGTTAATATTTTTGGGAAGTCACATCTGTTACTTTCTTGTGCAGCATTTGCTGCAGCAAGAATTCAAATAGCAGAAGACTTCTGAGTATCATCTTAGTGCCTAAGCCCCCTTCCCCATCCTACAAATCTTACTTCAGATTAAGCTTTTGATCCCAGCTTGCAGAAGTGACATTCTATATACTGGTGATCATAGCATCCTTAATCAATCAGAGAAATATAGCCAATAGTAGCTGCCTAAGTATAAATTAGTGAAAGGTGGAGGTTTAATCTGTCACCTGTCTCAGTTTACTGTCTAAAAATTCTTCCTATCAAAATAATGCAAACTATCTTAAATTCAGCATTTCTTTGTCCTCACAACTTAAATTTAAATAATGTAAAACATAAAATGCTTAAATAAGCATTAATAGGTTAAAAGTTTCACCATTGTTCAAACTGAATAAATAAAATAAATCCAGAAACAATGCCCACATCATAAATCTAAATTTAGGTTATCTTACAAAATTCTACCCAAATGGAAGGATTCTACGATATTACTTCAAAAAAATTATCTTTATCTTGACAGAATTAAATTTATTTTGTGAACCAAATTTGAAAAAGGATACTTTGCGCTACCAAGATAATCTGCAGTTCTAGTGCAATTATTCTACAAGAAGCATCTCTAGCCTGGACTTTTAAGAGGAGACAAACTTTTTTAGAGTAAGTTGGAAACCCTCCAGCTGGAGGTTTATAATATAAAAAAATGTAAATCAGTATGAGAGAGAGAGAGAGCAAAAGAAAGTCCACAAAAAGCATTACATCTAGAAAATATTACCTTGGTTAAAAGATTTTAAATTTTGTCAATTTTCAAGTATGAGTGTGCTTGAGGGTGCGTGTATTTAAATCTTACCTGAAAGACCACTGGGTGTCAGCCATGTCCATTGCTACTGAGTTGTTCAATCAAACAAAATAAGTTATCAGTGAAATAAAGAAAAAGAAAAGAATAGGCATGTTGAATCAGAAAGTTTGATTGAAGGATTCTATGAGACTAACATTTTCAGGGTCTAATTATTTTTTATGTTTTATATCATTTTATAAAATAAAATATAAAGGGAGCAATCCTTGGATATTCCATAGCCCTGGGGATTCTAGGAAACAGCTTAAGCAAATAAGCCTTTTATCAGAATTATTTTCTGTTAAAAATGTATCATTTGTCACCATATTAATTGAAATTTAAAAATAACATTCTAGAAAGCCTATTTGTACAATTTTGTTGAATTGCTATTCTAAGATTTTATTATAGTGTACCTTAATTATAGTTCAAATATTCAAGTTATATTTATCGGTAGATAATAAATATATATTTCATATTTTAACACAGTTTTCTTCACAAAAGCAACAGGTTCTAATCTTTAAATGAAACAAATCAAATTTTACGTATATAATCTTCATGTAACAAAAAACACTTCATGCAACTCATTTTATGATAATAAATCACACACCTATGTAAAAATAGCACAATTATATCCATTATAAACTCAACGATCAATCCAGACATGTTCACATGGTACTTTAGAAAATATTCATGATTTAAACCACCAATATTGTTCTAAAAGCCGCTGCATGTATCATTCAAATATAGTTTTCCTGATTTAAGTAACAGTCATCCAGAACATGAACACAAGAACAGCGGTCACCATAATCCAGTATTTTGTTTTTCATAGTTATCAACTATATATCCTTGGGGTGCTGTCACTGTTTTTGAAAGCATGCTATCCTCAACCTCAAGTTAATATGGCATTTACAAAACTATTAGCTCTTGATAGGCTTGTCTTCCAATGATTTTATGTCTGCCTGCCTGCTGCATTTAAATGGATGTCCATCTCACAAGAGCATCATTATTTATTTATTTATTTTTATTTTTAAGCCATCTCCCTGTAATGTATTCCACAATTAATTATGTTCTTTATGAATAAAGGAAGGTAAGGCTACACCTGGAATACTGCATTCAGTTTTGGTCACCATGATGTAAAAAAGTTGCTGAGACTCTAAAAAGAGTGCAGAGAAGAGCAACAAAGATGATTAGGAGACTGGAGGCTAAAACATATGAAGAACGGTTGCAGGAACTGGGTATGTCTAATCTAATGAAAAGAAGGACTAGGGAGACATGATAGCAGTGTTCCAATATCTCAGGGGCTGCCACAAAGAAGAGGGAATCAAGTTATTCTCCAAAGTACCTGTGGGCAGGACAAGAAGCAAAGGGTGAAAACTAATCAAGGAGAGAAGCAACTTAGAATTAAGGATACATTTCCTGACAGAACAATTAATCAGTGGAACAACTTGTCTCCAGAAGTTGTGAATGCTCCAACACTGGAAGCTTTTAAAAAGTTGTTGGATAACCATTTGTCTGAAGTGGTGTAGGGTTTCCTGCCTAACTAGGGGGTTGGACTAGAAGACCTCCAAGGTCCCTTTCAACTCTGTTATTCTATTCTATTTTATTCTAAATGTTTCCTCTATTTAAACCTTCCATCATTGGATGACCTTTTCCTGATATTTGAGAGGGGCCAAAACTTTTGCTCCTCTATTTTGATCATGACTGTAATAGCCCATTAATCTTTATTCTCAGCTAAAAGTTCAAAATCTTCCTAGCCTCTTCTTATACAGAAATTGCTTGAGTCCTTTAGTTTAAACATTCCCCATATTGTATTGTAAATATAAATAATTATAATATGTATAAATATTATAAACAAAGTTGGTCCTTTATTTTGATTCTTCCTTTGTCAGCTTTTCATTTTCAAATTTTCTTTTTCCTGATGCCAAATGTCATAGCATTATTTAAAAAATTCTTATTAATTCCACAATACCTAGTATCAGATCAATGTCACCATTTAGGATTAAATTAAATATTGCTTTTTTGTGTGTTCTAAAACATATTCATTTAGATTATTTAGAGATTTTGTTTCTTTGTCATAGCCTAAACTTAAATGTACCTAGCCTATGTGAGTATAGCTGAAGTCCTACATTATTACAATAGCTTCTCCTTTGCACGCCTCCATGATTTCTTTCACCTTCTGCATTTTGATCAGGTGGGCAATAGCATATCCTTAAATCTAGTTTATATTAGATATTGCCATCCATAGTGATTCTGTGGAGGAATCCAGTGTTCCAATACTTTCTAGTACATTAGATTTTATATCCTATGTGATACAAAGAGCATCACTTCACTTTCCTCACTATACCCTTCCATGTCCTTCCTATAAAGTTTATCAAGAATGACTGTTTTCTACTTATTCTTTCTGATACACCATGTTTCTGTTATACCCATTATACCTGTGTTCTCATCTGTAGCCAAGCATTCTAATTCTCCCATCCTGGCATGGACACTGCTAACATTTGCAAGGAAGCATATAAATATTAGTGTTAATATTGGTTCCTCTTTGAAATAGGGCATCAGGTCCTTTTTCTGTTTTTGCTGTTGTGAACCTTTCTCATAGGCTTTTTATTTTTAGTCTGACCTGATCTGACTATCCATTAACCCACTATCAAACATTAATCCTATCTCTTATTGTATTTTCTAAAATATCTATACTGTTTCTCATCTTTTGACTTCCTTTCAAGAATCAGCTTGAAAGCATCTCTGGTATTTGCCCAATGTCAAAAACCAGCAGCCTAATTCCATTTTGGTTTCTTTGTCTTGTTCACATTTGACTTGTCCTTAAAAGTTCCTCAGTGTCAAACTCATGTCATCACAGCGGCATCACGTGACTATTGTGATGCATCTGGTCCATGAGCTGGGAATTTGACACCCCTGGCCTAATCAGTCTAATCCCCTCTATTTGACATCACTATCTTATATAATGGCATTTTATCAGCATACAGAAAAAAAGGTGAAAATTGTGTCACAATCCCACAATATTTCCTCATTCTGACCTACCTTTGTCTCTCTCCATTCACCTATCCCAGATTCCATTGATATTACCCACACATTAAGACTTCTAAGCTCTATTCTCATATCCCTTCAGCATAACCATCTTGATTTCAAAAGAACATACTTGTTCCTGAGTGCTGGGAGCTCATTGAATCAGGTATATAATTACTGCTTCTACCTTCAGGTAAATAGCTATTGATCTGCTACTTCACACATTGGACAACACTCTCATCATTGTTGGCCAATTTTGAAACAGTGGTTTCTCTAAGTGAAACTGATAGGAGAAAGGAAAGGAGGTACTTAGGTCAGGAATTTTTTTCCACGGCAACTTCCCCACTATCACTTAATAATTGTCAAAGTTTCTTATATCAGACAAGAAATGTCATTTTTTTGTATGCATAATATTTGGACAACATAAATCCCTCAAAAAATCCTCAGTTTCACAATATATATATATATAAAGGTCATTGAACAATTGTTTACCTTTTGTGAAGTGACTTTATATCTATTAAGTGATAAGAAACAACAACTGATTCACAGGATCACATTACAAATAAAATTTTCCTGATGGTTTCATAGCCTCATACAATATATATTCAAGACAACTTCATAATCATAGTTTACATATCTCTTCAAGAAACAGTGACCGGACTAACTAAAGGATTGCACTTTGTAAAGAGGGTCTTGGAGGATATTTTATTTTTCCAAAGAGTCCTGACTCTTCTCCAAGTCTCTGGGATAGGGGAGGTCAGGGCAACATGAGAATGTGGGTTGCATCAAGAAGGTGCAGTTGTGGCATCTTTTTCTGTTTTTCAGTTTTATCACTGTTGTTTTTATGATTGTATGCATTTTAATTGGTTATAAGAAGCCCAGAGTTGGTATTAAGATGCCTGTCTATAAAAATATTTTAAGTAAAAATAAATAAAATTAAATAAAACATTTTCTTTGGGAGTCTAAATGTTAGCTTTTGACATTCTTGTTTAAGTTTAAGCTATAAATTCCTGTACCTAGTTTTACATTATGACCAATGTAATTAATGTTTCTGGGTTGTGCTTTTATTTCTTATGATTTGGGTCTTAATGTTATGAAACATATTTCATAAATCAGCAAGGATCACAAGTGTATTGTAGGCTATATCAGCACCAAATACATGTACAAAACTCCATTCATGAGGGTTTTTATATGTAGTTTAGTTGTTTTTTTCACAACCATTTTTCAGTAGAAGAATTGTTTTGCATCCTGTTACTCATACCTTCCAATAAGGTTGCTGTTGTTATTGATTTTACATATTATTGATTAGAGGTATGAAGCAGTATATATTACACTTGTGTTTATAATATAGAGATGATGTATAACTAATACAAGTAATATATGATTTATAAATATATATGTAGTAACTTTTAAAAGTTGTTTGTAATGGCAAACTAGAATAACTCTTCTTAGATTTCCCTGGATGATGTACTGGATGAAAACCTATGCTTAGCACGCGAGTATCAGATGCTCCAGATATGCTATCTAAATGACAAAAATCAGCTTATGGATTTCTATGACCATAAAGAAAGAGCTGAAGCTGCATTACGGGATCAGCAACAGGTATGATAAAATGTTATTTTTAACATCTTGTTTTTTAATTATTATTACTACCAGTTAATGTCAGAAAGTAAAACTGAAATACATATATCAAACAATATATTTCTCTCATGTTCTTTTGTCCTATTATTCATTTTATACTTTATAAATGAAAATATCATTTTTTGTCAATGATAGTTTGCCTCAGTTTGGATCTTATTAATCTAAGGACAATGGAATTTTAAAAGGGAGTAGAGATTATTGCAATTAGGTATTAAATTTGACCTACTATGAATTGGTTCTTGGTGATTAGAAGACAGAACTCTCATTTATTTGTTTTTTGGTTTACTCAGGTTTATAGGCTGCTTCAATCATAAATGGACTCTTAAGTGGTATATATTACCAATTATCATGAAAAGATTAAAATGATAAATGTAACAGAAAATAACACAGACCCAGATGATACTTTATTGGCATAGGGACTTTCAAGCAACAACCTGATCTTATTGGATGGGCAAAGGAGCAAGGGGCCCTAAACATCTCTTATGCCATATTGGACTTTAAAGATAACTAGTAACATCTTAAATTATATCCAGAAGCCAACTGGTAACCATTACAACTCTCATAATAGTGACATCATCCAAGCATAACAAGATATGCCCATAAATATGCAAGTCATGAAAACTGGAGCTTCTGGGTTATCTTTTTAGGGAGGTGAGGGTACCAATACAATTGATTACATATTAGTAAAATCCTTAAATTTGCTTCCAATGAAAGGATAGTTCTCTATTCTGATGTGATCATTTCCCACTTTTTGATGTTGATATTTGGTATGCAGACTGGACGACAAGGCATGAAGGAGACTGCTTAGTCTCCTTTGACTGCTTCGAATTCCCAAATTAAGTAGACTAGCAAGCCTGTGGGAACAGCCTCACAGCTTTTTAATATCTCCAAAGAATCCCATTTTAAATGATCTTTGAGGGTTATGAAGAATAATAGCTATTTATCAACAAATTACCAACTGTACTCAGAAACATCTAAAATCTAATATAGAATTCTTTATTGGCCAAGTGTGATTGGGCACACCAGGAATTTGTCTTGGTGCAAATGCTCTCAGTATACATAAAAGAAAAGATACATTCGTCAAGAATCATAAGGTACATCACTTAATAATAGTCATAGGGTACAGTAAGCAATCAAATCATACTAGGAAACTGTCAATATAAGTTGTAAGGATACAAGTGACAAAGTTACAGTCAATACAGTCACAAGTGGGAGGGGATGAGTGATAAGGAGTGATGAGAAGATTAATAGTAGTGCAGACTTTGTAAATAGTTGGACAGTGTTGAGGGAATTATTTATTTAGCAGAGGGATGCCGTTCTGGTATGCAGTGCTTTATAATGTCATTTTGAGGATAGGAGTTTGAAACAGTTTATGTCTGGGATGTGAAGGGTCTGTAAATACTTTCAGAGCCCTCTTTTTGATTCGTGCAGTATAAGATCCTCAGTAGAAGGCAGGTTGTTAGTAATTGTTTTTTCTGCAGTCCTAATTACTCTCTGAAGTCTGTAGGTTGCAGAACCAAACCAGACAGTTATAAAGGTGTAGATGACAGACTCAATAATTCCTCTGTATCAGCAGCTCCTTGGGCAGTTTGAGCTTTCTGAGTTGGCACAGAAAGAACATTCTTTGTTGTGTTTTTTTGATGACGTTTTTGATGTTAGGTGTCCATATTACTCCCAGTTAAAAACTCATTCCAAAATCCAAGCTTTGGCTTAATAAATAATGTGTTGTAACTAAGGCTAAATTAGCAATGTGTGTGGGCTCATCACCTTTCACAGCAACCTTCACTCTGAGGATGCTAATTTGGCCTCAGGAAAAATTGTTAAGACTCTTCTAAAAGAGAAGAAATTGGTATAGCAAATTATAAGGTATAGTAAAAAAATGAGAAAAGCAGGCCAAGATAGAAAAACTCTACTGCCTTCTGGGATGTTACTGCCAATTCAATTCCAAAACTCTAGTTCTGGGGCAGGGACTTCTGATCTGCCTGAAAAATAAGTCTGGCATTTTTGTGAGCTATTTAATATAAAAGCGAATAAAACAGACCTGTGAGTTATAATTTCTGATCCTTTCCCAATCATCACTATAGAGGTTTCCAAACTTTGCAAAATGATAATGTTATAAGAGGAAATCTGATTTCTGTTGAACTCCGAAAATCAAATTTTGGATGGTTTGTTTGTTATGCACGCAGGGGGTATACATAAGTGCACCAATGTGCCTATCGTCCCTGTCCTATTGTTTCTTTTATTTTTCTTATATGTACCCATTTCATGTATTCATAACTATGTATATACTTATACCTATTATCTTATAAGCGATTGACAAATCAAATAAATAAATAAATAAATAAATAAATAAATATGGCATCTACAGAGATAATACTATCACTGATATATAGCACCAGTAAACCACATTATATACACAAACACAAATATAAGTTCAAATAAAGCATCAGCAAATACCTCTATGTAAAGTATGTGGACAATAGACAAGATAAAATTTTCAATTTTATTGAAAATTACATATTTACATATTATATAAAATATAATAAAATCACCATAACATAATGGCATAAAATTACAATAGGATAGATTAATATCTAAGGAAGCTACCCTTTTAACTGCTTCTGGTGTGGCTGTGATGAGATCATTCCAGGTGCCTGGAAATTTTCTGAGTAGATATTCTCAAACTATATTTGTTGTTGTTTGTTCCAGTGCACCACAGTCACATTGTAGACATTCCCCACTTAAAGAGCTTTGCCCTAGTTCTGGTATGGCCTGTCCTGATTCTATTCAGATGGTTCCATATTTTGGGAGGCAACTGCATTCCTGGAAGTATTTTTGCTTAGATCTACATGATCTTTTTGGTAACGGTTATTAAGGTTTACCCATTTTGATTGCCATTCTTCATCTAGATCGTGAGACTGCGGTATGTTATCCTAAACTGGTTTTCTAGACTTAAGCCTGGTGCGAGATAGAGAATCTAATACTTTATGTATTGGTAGATCTTTAGCAATCAATGGTCTGTTTATCTTATTTCATTCTCGAATATCTGTTGTTGTCGCCTGAGACAGGAGGGGCACTGTTAGAAAAAACATGGAGCCATGAGAGTGGTGTAGATTTGAGAGTTCCGGTTATTATTCTCTTTGTGTCATTAAGATAAACATCAATCTTTTTGGTATGACGCCTTCTTTTCCATAGATGTGCATGGTATTCAGCAACAGAGTAAACTAATGATTGTGCCACTGTATGCAATCTTTTTGCTTATGTTCCCCAACCTGTTCCAATGATTTTCCTAATCAAGTTGTTCTTCGTTTTTAATTTTTGTGGAATCTAATAAAATGAATCAACAGGTTGAATTCTGCTAGCTGTACCCTTGTGCGTTTCCTTCTTGGTTCCTGTGGGTTGTGAATGGTGGATCTGGGAGATAATTAGTATTTCTTTAAGGGAAAACCTCCTGTTTTGAAACTGGCAATGATGTTCTGTTTCTTATAGAAGCCCTTCCTGAAATGATGGTTTATTATCATTTTTACCCAGTCTGCAACTTTTCTCTTATGAATTTGTTGATAATGTGCTAGGGAATCAACTACTAAAAATTCTAGAAGAGATTATCTGGATTCTTTCCAATCCGAATTTGGGCCTAGTGAGGGGATAGAAATAGCATTCATTGCTTTTGTAGATAACCTTTCTCAGGACCAGATGGGGAAGCATATTCCTCTTAGTCTTTCTAGACTTCTCAATGTCATGCAAATGGATGGATGGATGGATGGACGGACGGATGGATGGATGGATGGACCAACAGACAGATAGGCAGACAGACAGAAAAAAGGGATGGGGATGAGAGGAGGGGAGGGGAGAGAAGGGAAGGGAAGAGGAGAAGAGAAGAGAAAAGAAGAGAAAGTTAAAAATCATGTAAAAAATTATACTAAAATTATCCATCACATTTGTGGCTTTATACAGTAATTAGGAAAATTATCATTGGAGAAATTTCTTCATAAAGTTATTTGATAAGGGGTAGCAGTCACATACTTTCTTTAAAACAAAAATGTATATTATTCTACCAGGACCATGAAAAGTAATCCTAAAAGGGATGGAATGCAACAATTATAGAGTTATGTAAATCTACAGTTTTTCAGTATGATTGGTTATACATAAGATTGATGAAAGTGAATTCTATGAGATAATTGGTAGGACTGCAAAAACAATAGCATATTTGAGAAGACAAAGCCAATAATATATAAATAATTACTTTCTATGGAGTTATTTTCATGGCTTTATCTTATATCAAACTTAGTTGCCAGATATTTTTTCTCACCACAGCATCTTTTTCCAACATCACCAACATTCTTTGGTCTTCAAAATATTTTATGGCTGAACTGACATTTATTGTTCAGTTCAAGGAAGATAAAATAGGGAGGGGAATATTGCTTTGCCTAACTAATGCAATTTCCCTCCTACAGAATACTTGTTTTTCATGTAATATACATGAAATATACATATATATATATTTCATATATATATATATATATATATATATATATATATATATATGTGTAAGGTTTTTAAGCTGATAATTTTAAATAATAAATATATATATATATATATATATATATATATATATATATATATATATATATATATATATATATATATATTGTGTGTGTGTATTACAGATTTCATAGTTTTATCATTTATGATATATCTATAATAAAATGTATTGTTTTATTTTCTTATGATTGGCTTTAAGAAATTATGGAAAACTAGTTAATTTTTTTAATTATCCAGGTTTAATGTGCCTTCTTGTTATAGGATATAGGCTACATAAATTGAATAGGATCTAAATTGAATAATTACAAAATTACTTGAAAAATGTTTTGGTAGTCTAGTGAAGCTACAGAAACATCAGCAAATGAAGAATACTTGCATTATTTACATTACAATAAGAAAAATTGTTGGTTATATACTGCTTCTATTAAGAGATATATTTTTCTTGAGATTTGTGTTAATAAGCGAGTTACAACTGCAATGGAAAATCAATTTTGTGGGAGTATCATAGTAATGATTTTTGTAGTTGCTATACTGCACATATTCATCACAGTGACATGAATCCTCAAAGAGAAAATTACTCTCATGTTCACTCTTTCCCAAATTCACGGTATTGTTATCCTTAAACACAGGTGCACCTGCACAGTTATACAAGTAGTCCTTGATCAGCAACTGCTTCATTTAGTGCAATTGGCCCTGTTACTCCTGAAAAAGTGAATTCTAGGGAGTATGCGCACAAGCACTTGTGTTTTAGATCCATGATCCTCCTGGCTTGTGAAAGCTTCCTGGATGGTGATATACAAGAGGGTTCAGGCAGTCATTAATACTTCCCTGTGGAAGGTGTTGTGCCTTATGATTATCTGGGTGTTTAAAAGCTTCCTGTATGTGAACTTTGAAACTCAATAGCTGAAAGTTTCAAAGGCTCATTATGATCAACCTTGTAGACAGAGATATTTTCCCACAATACTTGGAAAGTGTTCATATTTGGTTGACATTTTCAGCAAGCTGCTTACCAAAACATCACAATGCTTTTCTTGGTGAATCACTGCCAGTATATACATACATTAATGAGTTTTCCCCAAATGCCTAAAATTTTATGTGTTGCACTCATGTTTTAAGCTATGCCTGAATTTGCATAGGATATAATTTAAACTGTTTAAATATTGTTCAACATCCTCAGGATTCAAGCATGTGCTCGAGGACATAGAAAATAGTTTTACAAGCCACAGTTGAGTATTTAGCTTCCTTTGTCAGTCTGAAATTTATTTGAATTGAATGAATTGAAAAATATAATGCCAAGAAAGGAACGATTGTAGTCACAATGCTGTAGAAACACTGTTTTGATCTTTCAGAAGTAGAAGCAAAGTCAAGTCATTCATGATCTTAGAGACTAGTCTTCTTCCTCTTTTACCACCCTAGGTGTCCAGGGATTTGGACTGATGTTGTTTAAAATTTTGGAATGTTAATTCTATTAGCACATGTTTACCTTAAAAGTACAGAACCATATGGACGTTTCTTAGATGCAATTGAGGGCTGATATTTTAAACTGCTGAAATACATAAAAAAGGAATTGTTCTAGTTAGCCTCTGATTAAATTATATATTTCAGTGGCCAAGTAGCTCTGAAATGGATAATCATAAACTGAAGAACTGTTAAAATGTACAAATAATTCATAACAGTCTGTCAGGAAAAGTTTATATGATATTGGTGATGATGATGATGACGACAACATCATTTATGGACTATGTGATTGATAATAGTATAGTTTTCCAGTGTAATTTTGTACATCTTGCTTCCAAATATGTAGAAAAAGTATATATGGGAAGGTAAATAAGTTTATGCTAGAAGAGTTAGTGGGGGTAATAAACAAGGGTCAACACTTAGGGTGATATAAATGCTTTATAGGAGTCCCAGATTCTTCTAAGAAAGCACTAGGCAGTACAAATTACTATGCTTCAATTCAGAATTATTGGACTGCAGCTCTTCACATTTTCATCTTGTATGTCCATTCAGATTTGGGATATGTACTCCAATACATCCTGGATGTTTTTCAGAAGTAGATGTGCCAATTATTTTTCTCAGTTCAAGGCTGTTCCTTCTGTTTTTATTTGTTTTTTAACTATATTACATGTAATAGATGATTAAGAGATAAAGCAATGTTATCCTTTTTAAGAAGATTTTTATCCCATCTTTTTATATACATCTCAAGGTGGCAAATATATTTGGGACGTCTTGGGACTTCTTTCTCCACCCGTTCCCCCCCAAAATACCCTGTGAGTTGAGTTGGGCTGAGAGTTCTGACCCAAAGTGTCCCAGGGTGTGATTTTTCTGCCTACTGTTAGGGCTCCACAAATTTGGAACTCTAAAAAAAGGCAACACAAATAAATAAACTATAAAGTGGTGCCCTGAATTTTTTTTAAAAAAATCGTCTTTCTCTCATACAGAATAAATCTCTAGAGTTCCTTTGTCCTTCATCCAAATATGCACAAATATTAACATATTATAATATTTGATGTTTTACTGATTTGTCTATTTAATATTGAAGTCTGTTGCTTACTACCGAAAAGTCTCTCATTAGATATGCGCTGAGAACTGAAACAGACACACAGTCCAAATTGCTTTGTCTGCTGGGAAGAGCCAGCAGATTGTCTGCTACCAGCAATGAACAAAAATAACAATGGAGATTTATCCATACATTTTTTAAGAGATAGCACAGAAACTGATGCGAAAAACTGAGGGTCCTGATGACCTGGACTTAATAGTCTAGGTTTCTGTAATGATTTTTGTAGTATTTAAAGTAGCTTTCTCTAACCCAGTAATAGGGGAAGTTGTTGGAGTTACAGTCCGACATATATGGGAGATACCACATTAGTAAAATATATTACTGTAGGAGTAATTTATAAAAGTTTTAAATATTTTCTACGTTTTAGCAAATAGGTTATCTATCTAGAAATATGTATGCAAGGCAAGCTGTTCATTTCTTGATAAGCAGGAAGAGATTACAACCCTTTTATATATCCATCTGAAACTAAGGAAAATATCTAACTTTCTCCCCATCACCACCCTCCTTCTTTCTTTTTTAATAGGCTGTCTTGGTTCTCTAGTTATAGCACAGATGCACCTAAAGTTTGCTAGAAACATTTGCCATTAGCCTCCTTTAAAAAAATTAAATTTGAGGATAATCCTACCTCCAGAGCTTATTCTGTTCCTGGCCATTGACTGTGACAGTGAAAGGCTCATCTGAAAGCACTGGAGCGTCCCATCTAAAAGCATAAAACATATTACATTTCATGAAAAAGCTAATTCAGATTGTTTAATTCTGGTAATATTGCCTCTGTCACCTTCAAAATCTAAATGTTCTTTCCTGTTATTATAAAGAAAACAACCAAATTGCTTAAAAACCCATTTGAATACACAGCTGCCTTATGTTGCATACTAATTTGATTAAAACGTTTGTGCTTCACCAGCATTTTATATAAAATACACTGGTAAGTCTAACAAAAGCACTCAAATATTTTACTAATTTATAAAAAAAGAAAGAAAGAGGCCAAGAAATACCCCTGGACAGAGCAAAATTATATTGCATTAATGGAAGATACTAAACTGGTTATCTTGCTGTATTTGTTTGCTCACAGCTATGGGCATTGTGCCAACCTCATTGAAAATAACTGCATTAGTCAAGTGTATCGAAATTATTACAACACAGAGTCCATCTCAGCTATTGCTGTTGAAACATTTTGTGAATCTTCTCTAGAAGACATTTGTTTGAAGAGTCAGCTTTGCATATATTCACGTCTATTTTGATTTTCCATTGTTTTAAAATTAGTGTCTTACCAGTGTTGTATTGTGCACTTCTGTTTTTCTTGCAAGATTATAAAATAATACAATACATTTGATTTGATTAGAATAATTAAAACAGAGCATGGAAAGATAAGCAAAGGTATTTCTTTAAGCAATATACTTATTAAAAAAGAATAAATTGAAAACAAAATATCAGCATTTTATAATTTTTATCATCAGTCAATAGATCAACATTTAAGATATTCTAGATTATTTTGAAGAGGAAAAAACTGTTTTTAAGAGGCATTACACTAAGAAAACCTCATCCAAAACATTGGTTTGGTTTACTTAATTCATGAACCTTTAAATTTAAAATTGTCTACTAGCTATTTATATAGAAATAATGGTATTTGATAATTGTCCCATTGTAATGCTTCTGTTTATCCCAAAAAGGGATAAACATTATGTAAGATGTTTGGTTATATAGATTTAAGTCTATAATCTTGGTTATGTGTGCTTTTCTTGATTTCCTCATTGTCAAGTAGACCAAATTCTTGCTAACTGCAAGATCTCTTGGTATATTTACTCTTATTGCAGTAATACCAAATCCCACCCTCTGACTACAGCTAAAGATTAAAGAGATATTCTTGACCTTTCTTGTTGGTTGGTTACATAAACCAAAATGTATGAAAGAATATAAATAATTTAATTTTCTCATAAATTAAATTATTTATATTATTCATAAATAATTTATATTTTCTACCTTAATGGATCCATCAAGATTGACAATAATTTGTTTGTTTATTAATATCCTGCCTTTATTATTTTTAGAAATAAGAGCAAATATACCTAATATTCCTTCCTCATCCTATATTGTGAGGTGTTTCGGCTGAAGGAGAACAACTAGCCAAAAGTCACCCAACCAGCTTTCATACCTAAGGTGGAACTAGAACTCACAGTTTCGTGGTTTCTATCCTAGTACCTTAAACATTGGACCAAACATCTTCATGGTTATTATACAATAACCTTGTAAAATAAAGATAATTTCCAAGTAATACTTTCAAACAACTAATAGAATCTCCTCATGGCCTCTCATGACAGTGGGGATGCTGCAATAGTCATAAGTGTGAAAAACATTCATAAATTACTTTTTTCAGTGCCATTGTAACTTTGAATGGTCACTAAATGAACTGTTGTAAGTCAAGGATTACCTGTACAAAAATACAAAAAGCTTCTTTGCTTGCAAAAAGCTGCCCTAAATACCAATCATTAAATTAAAAATACCTGCAAGCTAGAGTTACAAATCAGGCAGGGTGCTAGAGCACCTTGAGGAATTAAAATAGCTAAAATACAATGATAACTATCAGCCGCCAACTTTTGCTCACAAAGTGAAACCCTTTAGCAGAGAGGTCATTTAAGTTCTCCAGAAAGAGCACACCCAGGAAAAGCAATCCTTAGATCCATTTGCACCACTTAAAGATACCAGCTGATATCACTCATCTGACAAGATATCCTAAGGAAATCATTTCCAACCAAAACTCAGAAAGGGTATGTAAACTCACATTTGAATGCCAATCTTTCTAGCTAGCCAAGAAGTATTTCCAGGGGAGTATTTTCTCCAACAGCACTGTAAAAAGTTTAAAACAACCCTTCCCCTTTAAGAAAGTATCAAGAAAAAAAAACACCTTCTTCAGAGACAGTAACTCTAGGCATATTGCCAAGAATGTAATAAGGGTGGAAAAAAAACAAAAGGAGATTTCTTCTAACTACTGGTTCTCCAAACTGCTTAGAAAATTAACAAGGGGTTCTATTGAACCGGTCAGAACCAATAGAATCCCACCCCTGTTGCTGGCCTATGTTGATTCTGATATTTTTCAAAAGAAAACCAATAAATCAATATAAGATTAATTACTGTAATTTTTCCTCATCAGATTTTCAAATCAGCATTCTTTGCATTAAAAAAATACAAACATATAGTGATAACAAAAATAAACTCTGTGTTTGTAATAAATTTATAAACTTATAAATTGAGAATTTGAATATCAGTTGTAGTATTTATCAATCAGTGCCATGAAATGCAGGGACTTTTTCTCCTAAAACATCTATGAGTTCAGAATTGCCACATTTACAGTTTTTGAGAAAATGACCATTGTTTAACTGATGTTCAGATTTTCTGAACAGATAGAGAGCAAATGGGTTTGTAATATGTCAGGATGGTATCATTGACAGTCTGAATTTCATCTGGAGTAGAAAAGAAAATATCGAGCAGGCCAAAATCAGGATCAGAGAGAACTTGTAAGAGAGGAGGTCTTATTATACTGTTAAGAAGGAGCCAGTAGCAGGGATAAAGTTATATTTGGAAGCAGAATGTATTTTAAATATGTTGTAATAAGATGCTTGACCTCAGATGGTAAAAGTTGTTGAGAGGCTTATGTTACACAATTAAAATCTACCAGGGGATGTTATATCATGGTGAAGGAGAATATCATGGTGAAAACTCTTATTATTCTACAAAAATATTAAATACTATTTTAAAAAATTAAGTAAAATGTTAAATATTATTACATTATAAAATATCAAAAAATAAAAATAAAGGCCAGTTTGATGTAATGATTAAGATGCCAGAGTAGAAACCGGGTGGCCTTCATTTTAGGCATGAAGCCAACTGGGTGATCTTGGGGAAGCAGACAAGAGTATGTTGTCATCCATGTAGTCATCATCTATGTAAAGCATTGGGTTCAATTCTCACGTAGAGACTTGGGGAAAAAAATTATATGGAAACAATAGCTTTTTTCTTTCTAAAACTAGAATTCATTGTTTGCTGCCATTAGCAGGAACATTAACAAAGCTAACTTTTCTTTTAAAAAAAATTCATCAGGATAAAGGGATGATACCACATGTATTTTTGTGGAATTTCCTTATATCTTATGTTTCCATGGATTGAAGATTCTTCTGGAACAGAGTAAATATTTGTGGGAAATAATAAAAATGCAAACATGGTCTACTCAGATTCAATGAATTGAATTAAAATACAGCAAGAATTATTCAATAAAGGCTGAAATATATATACGTGTATGTGTGCGTGTGTGTGTGCATGTATGTGTATGTGCATGTGTATATGTATATAATATGTATATGTATATATATTTTTGTAGATTTTCATGGGTACAGGTATGCAGGTCTTGGCGTGTTTGGGTCTTTTCCCGTGTAAGATTGAGAGTATCTTAGCGACATTTCAGCGAGGTCCCACTCACCATTTTCGGATCTTAGAATGAAGGCCATTAAGAAAAATTTGAAATGCTTATACAAAACCAATACGATTTATTAATATTATATAGATATAACATAGAAACACAACAAATAAAACAACTGTATGATAAAAAGGATGCACTATTATCAGAAAACAATATTGGAAAGAATTATTCTCCAAATTTATAAAATTTATTCTAAGCAACAATCTAAAAGAAAATTGGTAGAAAATGCTGTACAGATGGTACACATCTCTATCAATAATCTTCAAGATAGATAAATCATACAGTAATAAACATTGGAAATGCGATGAAAGAAATGGAACATTTTACCACAAGGGATAGACATGTAAAAAACCTTGAGAGTAATGAGAGATATTCAGAGTACAATGCAGAATATTTTGTCAGTTAAGTTCAAAATGAAATTACAACTTTTATTAAATACACAATGTCCCAAAATATATCAACAATAAATATAATAATTTACTGAGATACACACTCACAATAGCCAGAATAAATATTGATTATCAGTGGAAGAAAAATCCTGACAATATTTAATCAGGAAACTTAAATGTATAGAATATGCAGCAGTATCAAAATTAACAACATATATACACAACACAAGTTTAACCAAATTCAAGCAAGAATGGTTCCAATTTATGCAACATAAACAATTAATGTATGATTTTTAAGAGGGTCTAATTGCTTAAAAACATGCAAATTGATAGGGAACAAGAACAGGAATATTAGAAATCAAGAAGCATTTTAATTTTAATTTCTTTTTGCTTATTTTGTTTTTGCCTTTTGTTTTTCTTTTTAACATGCACAAATAAAAACAAAACAGTGGAGACCTCTGCATTAAGCTTAGAAGTCTTTATTATATAACGAATAATATAATGCTTTTTGTAGTTGTTTATCAGTGCCCCAGTTAACATTTTAGAAATCATAGTTAATATTAAAATAAACATTTTATTTTTGATATATTTACAAATTTTCTAAACTTCAAAGTATTAATCTCAACTCCTGTATAAATACTATTATACTCAAATAATATAAATAGTAATATAATATTTATATTATATATATTGTAATAATATAATATGAAGAGGAAAAACAAAAATATATTTGAAGGAAGAGTAATAAAAGTTCTGCAGATAGACTGGCATTGAACCCAATGTCTTCTATTAGGAGTTACAATAGTTACATATGTAAAATGGTGATTTTGATATAGCTTCAAAATCTTTTATGTGATTTCAAATGCAGAGGTAACAGACATTTAGTCTAATATTGATAAATAAATCTAATTTATTTTCAATATAATTTTAAATAAATATTAAATATTTTATTAATAATATAAAAAATTATGTTATATTTTTATATTATATATATATATGTATGTATAATACCCATTTATCAGAAGGGAAGTAGCAACTACTTTGCTTTGTTATGATTGCTCAGAACTCAAAAACATAAGATGAACCTATTTTGATCATTTCAGTTAATCTTATAATTCAACTACTGTCTTATATTTATACCAATCAAAATTCAGCAATATAGGTAGTTCTCTATTAAGCTCCCACCTCTTTTTCACTTGAAGATCCCAGCTATGGAGCATGGAGTCCCAGGGATCTCATGTCCCATAGCACACTTGCACCACAGCATACTCTCTCCAGTCCACATGCATTCTTTGCAGCAGCCTCTTACTTCACTCCATAGTACTCACTTGTCTTCTGGTCTGCTTTTGAGCCACCCAGACTTGCAACTTCCAGTTGTTGGATGCCAGCAGGAACTCGCAGTCACATGATGTTCTTGACTAATGGCCAAGTTTTCATTTACAATGGCAATGAAGACTACTGAGATTTCCATCACTAAGCAATGTGGTCATGTGATATTGTGTTTTACAGCCTCATTGCTTAGCGATGGAAATTCCAGTCCCAATTATGGTTGTTAACTATAAACTACCTATATGTGCTTGTAATCTGATCACTGATGTCCACCATCACCATGCTCCCCTGCTCCATGACCTCTACAATTTGCAGGCTACTCAGGAGAATCTGTGTCAGAAATTCATTATTTTCCATGTCATCTTTCAACCCTTGTTCAATTGTTTACACATTAAATTATGTGAAATGCTGTTTGTAAATGCTCTTTCACCTACCATGCATCCTCTTTTGTTTGCAAGGAACTGGTTTGTCATACTGAAATGGAGTTTATGTGCAGTAACAGCCTAATAACCCAGAAACTTTAGTCACTTATTAAAGTCAAGCATGTGTCTTTGTTTCATATTGTTAATGATGTGGAACCATAGAGGACCCAACTATGTTTCGCCTGGACTGTGTAAAAGCGAGTGCTGAGAGCTCATTACTTGGCTCCCCATTGGAATCCTGCAGGCTTCTGCTCATTGAGGGACTGTAGGGGCTTTGACAGAATTATTATACTGAATATTTTTAGACTCATTAACTATATCACCAAAGCAAAACATCTCTTCAATGCAAATGCTTGCAGATTCTGTAGCTTTGCTTTACTTATCGCAAAAGAAAGGATACAGCTTGAAAACAAGTTAAGGAAAGGACTTTCATGCTTGAATGTTTGAATTTGTAACATATATTCAGCATGCCTAAGCCCCATTCAACTCATTTAAGCCACTCATGTTTAAGGGCTTTTTTAAAAATGCCAGTGTTCAGTTTGATAAATATGCAGCACAATCCTGCCAATATCTACATAGAAGTTAAGACCTATTCACTTCAGTGTGATTAAGTTGCAGGTAAAGAGTGTTTGCAAAATTAAAGCAGTTTTACACAGAATATGAAACCTATTTAATCTTCAAATTATCGATAGAGCATTCAGCAAGTAGAAAGAAGGAAGGTCTTAATTTTATTCCAGTGTCATTCAACATAAAACCGAGAAACATCTGTTAAGATACGTGAGGATATTTGATTCATACATTGATCTTTCAGTTATTTACCAAGAAATAAGTCCCACTGAGTTCTTATTATGCTATTGCTTCAGATTGTAGAACTAGGCATTCAAAACAAAGGAAATCCAAGCCATACATTATATTTTTCCTGTTGTTCCATTATCTTTCACTTACCCTCTCACTTATGAATGCCCCATGCTTCTTAGGGTTCACAAATTGATCTTAGTTCAATTTATTGGTATAACTTACAATCATCTGCCACTAAACCTAATGTTGGATATCTTTTCTGTGCAATAAATGGGTTGGACTTGTACATAGGTATGTTGCACTGGACAAAGATCCTAATCAACACCCCTCCTCAAAAGACAGAGCTAAAAATAAAGAAAATATTATTTGTAAGTTGCCTGTAAAATAACTGCTTGTATGTAATATTAATTGATGTACAATCTGTATAGGCAAATGCGCATACAAACTATTCTGTCATTCATACACACGTATACTGTATGCAGAGATTATGAAGGTATGAAAAGAATGTTATTTTAACAACTTCAAGTAGATTAGATGCATTCCTGCTCAGATCAGGACAAAGAAACCAGATTTCTAACTATCCTAATGACTCTTCCTTAGAACAATTTGCCTTGAAATTAACCAGAAAGGAGGTCAATTAGATTTGATCCTAACTAGTCACTATGAATTGGTCTGAAATGCAAGTGTTCTGGAACCAAAGGAAATTGTGTTTATGGCATTGTTATGTTTAGCATCCACGCAATTGAAAAAATGCCAACAAGAAAGGAAAACATCCAGTGGAATGGCTTGCTTCCAGAAATTGTGGGAGCACCATCACTGGAGACTTTAAGAAGAGATTGGAAAGTCATTTGTCCAGAATGGTGAAGGGACTTCTGCTTGAACAGGTGATTGGACTAGAAGACCTCAAAAGTCCCTTCCAACTTTGCTAGTCTGTAATTCTGTAATTATAAGATTACATACGTTCTTATTAATATGCTTTTAAGCTAACCATTTTGATGTTGCCCCATTCCATGTCTGCTTAAAAATAGATAGTTACTAATTCTAGGCAGATTGGAATATATTTTTGATCAGAAGTGATTAACGTTAACACGTGATGTTTTTTTCTACCTTCTATAGGCTTATGTTAATCTTAAAGTTATCCCTTGACTTTTTTTGAATGTAGCACAGAAGTGTTCTGCAAGGCATGTCACCTTTTCTTTGGCTTAAGGATGAAGCGAAATAAATGATTAAATACTTAATTAAGCTAATAGTAAGAGTGACCCCAGCACTCATCTTTATCTACTTCCTAAACCCTCAGCCTACATAAATACTCAAAAATCCATGAATGTCAATGATACCTTGGTTGTACTTTGAGTCAGCATGAAAATGAAGAAACCAGGTTTGGATGAAAAGAAAATACCTATTCATTTTTTTCCCTTCTCTTCAATAGTGTTAGATTCTCAGAAACTGCCTGAACAAGTCCTTGCAGTTTCTTGGCAAGATTTTTGAAGAAGTGGTCACCATTGTCTAAGCTAGGGCTTAGTGAAAGTAATTGACCTAAAGTCACCCAAGTGGCTTTGTTCTAATGTAGGATTAGAACTCATTGTCTATTTTTGATAATAATATGTAAGTTAATTCAAACACAGTCTCATTATGAATGCCTTCCAGATCCCACAGACTAATTGGAACAGATACATTAAATCATATGGAAAGTTTTGGTAAAATCAAGTCCATTAAAGCCTGCTGAAAAATTGTATAGGACTAGCCAAATTCAATTATTCTTCTCAATCTTCGTTATCAAGTTCAAACAATGTATAACCTGAGTTTAGACTTGTAAACCAGAAATCCAGATTCACTTTTATATCAAAAGAAAAACCCACAAAATATTAGAATTTCAAAGTAGTTTTGACATGACAATATATTATGCTAAGGTCATTCTGCATCCTTGGGCATCTGTAAATGATATTTATTTCTTGAACTATTGCAATTTTAGCTGTTTCAAGACAGCTGATAGATGTTAGGATTATTAATACTCCCTCTAAAACTCAAGTTGCTTAGTTTGAAATTTAAAGCTGTTCATCCAAGAATGAGTTGCTGTCCTTTTCCATTTTCCATTTTTCTTTTGGTTTATTTTACATAGAAAAGTTGCACTGTACCCTTACACTATACTTACATTGGTCAGGGCAATTTATAACAATTACAGTTAAATATTCCAACAAAGCTACTACATAAACATGATAAAAAAGGAGACAAATTTCACAGTTAAAAACATTTGAAAAGAAAGGCCTAGCATAACAAAAGTAATCTGTCTAATAAGCCAAAAATTACCAGAACAGGAAATTTTAAGTATTTTTATGCAAAATTGAAAAAAGAAATCAAATAGATCTCACCAAGCAAGGTGTACCAATGTCTAGATGCACTCATTGAGAACCCTCTTACTCTCTTCCAAATCATGTTTAATCAGGATAGGAATCTATTACGATAAGATGTGTTTTAAACCAACAGTTTGGTTTGCAGAGGAGAGGGCATTTAAGTTAGTGTGGATTCCTAGTGACTGCCTGGAAACATACTGAAGTTTCACGGCAGGATTTTCAGAAGTAGTTTGCCATTGCTTGAGAGAGAGTTTCTGGTGCAAGGCCATCCAGCTCGCCTAACATTGGTACTTGAACTCACAGTCTTCTGGTTCCTAGCCTAGTGTTTTAACCACTACACCAAATTATCTAAGAGTAAAGCTGTTGCAGAATGACTACAATATACTGTCATTGGTGATCATATAGTAGCCATCTTGATGTGTTTTCTGGGTCCAGTGAAGTTTTTAAAAACAGTCCTATATAAAATAAATGTTAATATTCTTACTTGCATGAAGACATATAATGCTCCTTGGTTAATGACTATTCATTTAGTGTATGTTTAAAGTTGCAATAGTACTGAACTTGCAATACTTATGACCAATTCTTGAAGTTCCAGCTGTGTCAGCATCCCTGTGTTGCTGTTTTACTTCATCGGTTCTAAGTCACAAGTGTCCTTTTTATTTTTAATGATGACCAAGTATTAGCAAACTCTTAGATATACACACTCCCCATTGTTATCTAAGTGTCCAAATGCAACTTAGACTCATGTATACCATAAAAATGGCAAGTTATTACAAATACAGAATGCTGCCCTTTCTGAAATATTCTGGAACTTTTTCCAAAATTTATCTGAGAAGAAGGCTAGAATTATTCTAGAGTACATTAACTCTCATCTAATCCATTTCTACATTAAGGCACCTATTCAAAACACAAAAAGCTTTTTTTCTCTAGATCAAGATTTTCTCACAGATAAGATTTGAGCAAATATCTCACATTACTTAAATAGATTTGGTCTACAATAAATCTTGGTTCTGGGATATGCACTAATATTATTGATACATTTTCCAGCACCAAGAACTAAAGAGGACAAGGCAACAACGAAATGATATTACCAGAGAAATGAAACTTTGTTCCATTTTCCCCTATGTTTGGGATGTTAGCGAAATCTATTGTTATGGGATTGTTGCTTATCAGCACTTTAAAATTCCTATTCAATTGTTTCCCTCACAAAATCAGTGGGAAACCATTCTAATTCTCATTATTTTCAGTATTATGCCATCAATTTTTTGCTTTGGGAATCCCCAAAATGTGGGGAAATAGAAGGGAATATGCAGGCTTCAAATTGTTCATGTGGTTCCTCCCCCGCCCCCAAAATAAAGAGAAATGTATTGAGGCTGAACTGTCTGATTAAGTTTTATGAACGCATTACATTTATGTTGTATTACATTTATGTGTCATATAAGCTCTAGCTAAATCTAAACCTTATTTGTTTACACATTTGTAATACAATTGTAATAGAAGTCATTTCTTATGCTTTGACATGATTTTGATAACGCTGAATATCATGTTTGTTCAGCTAATTACTACAATATCTTATTGATTTTCAGCATCCTTCTTCATTTCTAACACATTTTGATTTTGTAATGGTACATATCTCTAAATTAGCTATCACAGTGCATTATTTTTTTTTACTTTGATATGTTTATCATTTTGATTTTGGATGTTCTTGTACCTAACAATATGAATTGATTAAATAGATGATTGCTCTTCAATGCAGACTAATTAGTTGACCGTGAAAATGGAATCTGGTGAATTTCCTTTGGAGGATTGAACATAAATGAAATTACATTAGTCACAAATTAAATTTCATTATCCATTCCATTCTCCATTTGGTTTCATTTCCAAATAAAAGAAAGGATCCAGATTTTCCCCTGATTTTCCATTAACATTTGTAAAATTCCGTATAATGCAAACTTTTTTAAAATAAATGTTTGAACTATGACTAAAAATATGTCCTTTTGTCATAATTCAACAAATTTTTCAAAAGTTGCCACATTACAAGACTAACAAGTAGGTAATCAGTGGCTATACCTGTGTCCTTCCCTTTTGTATGACTTTCAGTTCCATATATTATGAGTCTTAGCCTGAATAGCTTTAATGGCGCTGATGTTTCTTCAAATTCATATAATAAATAAATCTTTTGAACCCATGGCAACTTCAGAATTGTACCTTTTGATTATGAAATAATTTCTTCAAGCAAGGACTATGATATTGTGAGCAAATGAAGTGGCTGCTGTTCAGGTAAATTTTCGATTTACAGCTTTTCATAAACATACAGTATTGATAAGATAGTTCATTTTTAGCACATGCTAAATATAATAACGTGGTTAACAAAGGGATTTCAAGATTGGTGTAAAGTTTAACTCAACCTGTTGACTTCTTTTTCTTCTATTTTCATATCATTTATTGCTTTTTCTTTTCTTTCAGCACTTAGCCAGGGTGATCCTACATGTTAAATCTAATTGACCACTTTTTCCTACTTTTTTGTACACTGTTTTTTCTTGTTGTTGTTGTTGTTAGACTTAATGTATGTTTTTGCTTTGTTTCATTTTGTTTGTTTGTTTTACTTGTTCTGTATTTTATTCTCTATGATAAAACAATAAATTTAAATTAGAGATAATAGTTCATTTTTTTCAGAATATCATGAGTTTTCATGCTAACCAGAATAATTTTACCAGGTTTTTTTAAATTGTAATTTCCTACAATAGAAAATGGCATAGTAGAAATATAAAAATGTATTGGGGAAATTTAAACATATAAAAATGGTTAATGTTTCTATTAATCAGAAGCAATTGTATTAGATATTTTTAAAGACTCAAAATATAATACATTTAGATAGTGTCTATAATTTACTAATTACTAGTAAACTATTATTGGCAAAGAATTGGAAAAAGTAAAAATAAAGATGTTCCAGATTAACACTGTTGCTAGTTATCCATGTAATATTGGCAGCTGTCATATCAGTTGTCTGCTTATTAGTAACAGTATTTGATTATTGTCAAATATTCAATGAAGCTAAGAATGTTATTATGTAATATGATTTTTAATTTAATCACAAGTCCTGAAAAGTTCCTAGCTATGAGTCAAAATAAGAATGAATATACTTAGGGGAAGATAAGAGAAATGTCTCCCTTCTGCTGTTATTTCTTTCATGATTCTATTCTACCATTTCTTCAATATTAGTGTATCGCTTGTCCTACAGTGAGTTTTTCTGTGGTGAGTTGGCCATGGCAAGTTGTCCCATGACAAGTTGGCTATGAGAGTTGGCTGTGGCAATTTGGCTGTGGCAAGTTGTCCAGGGTGAGATGGCCATGGCAACTTGGTTTGGCGAGTTGTCCTAGACCCGTGTTCTTCACTGCACCACAAATTCAGTTCTTACGTCTTCAGTTTTTTCCCACAATTGCATTTTCCTTTCCAGTTTTTAGAACTGCATTCAGTTTTTCTACAGATTTCAGTAAATAACCAAAGTTGTTACTGAGTTGTTAGTAAATCAGACATTCATGCATGCACAGAAACCTAGACAGTAATCTACAAACTTGTTTTCCCACATTCTTTATCTAATTAAATCTCTAACATGGAGAGTGTTGATTCTTAGAGCTTGATTCTTAGAGTATGCCAAATTGAAAAAAAAATACAAAATATGGCATTTTTCTGGTTTCCAATTTAATAGATGAGAAAGGTAAGTATTTAAATTAATATTTTCATACAGATTGTGTATTGAATCAGATGGAAAAGGGCTATGTCAAGCTGTTTTCTAAATAACAAAGTGGGAGACATCCTGTTGTCAATGTGTACTCAGAACTCCTTCAACAAGAACCTGATTAACAACTTTCATATGATTGGTACATAACTGGGAAGATAGTTGCTACCTTTAAAAAAAACTATAAAAAGTCAGCAAAATTCTAGTTTTAATTTTTCTTCTATTATTTAGTGAATTTTGAATCTTGAGATAAAAAACATTTAAATTTTAAGATATTTAGTGATGTTTGATTATTGTTCTTCAAAGCTTTCAGACTTCTGTGCGGTGTCCAGAGTCCTTTTCAGTGAGATGGATGACTATTTGATTAATAATGTTTAATAATAATTCAGGATTGGTTAAATCTGTTGTCCCTTGGTACTTACTCTTAACTGCTGATGATTTCTAAGATACTTTTGATTTATGGAATTATTATTCTTTTCATGAGTTATGCTGGTTGTGCCCTAGCTGGTTGTATAAAAAGGCACATTTTTTTAAAGTTCTGTGGTTACCCATTGCACCAAAGGATGCTGAAAAGATAATCTATTTTCTCTCTATGGAGCTCTGGGTTGCTGCAATGTGTTTTTTACTCATCTGAATACTGTTTGAACTTTGTAGAGCTGATTGTTTCTTTGTAAGCAATAGAATTGTCACTCTGTATTGTAGCATTGTTTTGTATGTGCTGTTGCGATTTTTTTTAATATACCAAAGTCAGAAGAATTCCATTGCTTTCTCTGCTGATGAAAATATCTAGGAAGATAGTCTGTTATTGTTTCCTTCTTCTTTTGTGAATTTGATACTCATTTAAATATGTGATTGATTGTTTTGTGCATGTTCTTTGCCCTTTTTGATTATGTCAAAACTATTGTCCACAAAAAGGATCTTCTTTTGCATTGCATAGGTTATTATTCTGAAACAATGCATGCTTATTTCTGCTATGAATCTTGAATTGGGTGATTCCATGGGGATTTCTCTTATATTTTTCTCTATCTATCCATCAAACTAAAAGTAAACAGTAAGCCAGAGGTCTTTAACTTCCATAATTCTAGGTATTTCATTTTCTGTATGTTCAACTAAGTTTTGTATTTATCTCTTCTTGTCTTTACCTTATTTTCCTTTTCTTTCAGTTCATGAGTTCTTTGTAGGACTTCATCTTCCCTCATTTTTCGCTATGGCAGTTTGACTAGAATCAGACACACTTGAGTAATCAAAGACTTTGTAGTAAAATATCTACTGTTGCTCTGAACATATAACCCTTTATATCTCAGAAATGGCTTTTAAAACTTTACAAAGTTTCCAAAGTATTTCATGGCACTTACTTTTATCTGGTGTTCTCCAAATTGGTTGGACTAAACTCCTAATATCCCCTCCTTGCATCTGATCCCACTGGAAGTACATTTATCCCTGCACATGTTAACATGTTTTTGGACCCTATTCCTTGAAAGCAAATGGTACTGATTATCTAAGCTTTACAGTGTGGAAAATGCAACCATATTTGATTCAATTCCTAGTGTGACAATAACACAAAACCTGGTATGGTAATTTTTAACATGTCACAATTAGGTAATCAATAAGATATCTATTTATATTTTTCACAACTTTTATAACATTGTTTATCGGATATAAAAAACAAATTATACCAAAATATTGATTATTGACATAAGGTACGTGAAGTACATGGAACATTATGAAACACAATTTACTTGTAAATTATCATAATTCAGTATGCCTATTTTCCTGACAGTGTTTTGTATAAGAGCCAAAGATATTGCATGTTTAGACGTAAAAGGCCATTAATTTTTATAAGCTTCTCTGTTATTCTGTGAGTTTTACCTATTTTCTATTCTCATTGTAACAAATACAATTTGAAAGCAGAATTTAGACAAGGAAATGAATATGGGCAGCCAAGGAATGTTACTTTACGGAATTAAAGTATTTTTATTCATGCGTTCATTCTGGTTTTGACCTCAATGAATTGGAAGATTTCCAAAGCAGTATTACACTATTGTTTTAATCTGGTTGACAAGCAAACTTAGGAAGGTCATTCACTGATGATGGTGACTGAGATTTTCCAATACAATTGTAGCATAGCATAAGCAGCATAAGGGTTATTTTCCAGTTTACCAGTATTTAACTCTTAAAAATATTGTCAGGATTCAAGTAATTCTTTAAAACACACCCAGGAATTTGGACATCTTCAATGGTATTTCCATGAAGAGATCATTGTGCCATGTAGTCAAATTGTTTTGCAAGTTTCCATCATTTCAAAAGAGATTTGTCAAATGAAATAGGAAACTACTGATTTGATGACTGGGGGCAGGCAGGGAGCTCTAAGTACCCAAGACACTCTGGGCCTATCATAGCCATGGATGGATAGATGAATAAAATAGATAAGATAGATAGATTTATTGTTCCAAATATATTTTTATTTACTCTGTTGCAAATCAGTTGAAATAAATGCAATGTAAATAATATCCCGAAAGCAGCTGTAAAATTTCTGCTGCATTTAGTATTTTTTTCAATAAAATACTTACAAGATATGAAAACCATACCTGTCTTTCTTAAATTTAAATGTTTGAGCTTGTATGTGCATGTATATACATCTAGACAGATAGATATAGATAAGGTAGTGTCACTTTCAGCTGCTGCCTTAACTGCAATTTAGTGCAGCTAGATGCTTTCTTGTCACATGGTTATAGCTAGGTAGATTAATAGGGAGTTCTGTCTGGAAATTTCTTTCCTGTTATTGTTCTCCCTCAGCTGCTGATGGTGAAGTTAATTCTCTTTAGTTTTGTCATGCTCTGAAACACACATTGCCAAGCTATGATAAGCTTTACAAGGAAAAATGAGCCACAGTGTCCATCAAAGTCTTAAACTTGCATTTTAAACTTTGGCCTGACCTGATGTGCCATTCAAAATGCTTCAAAAGATTATTTTTTAAAGAAAGGTTCAATATGTCCCGAGGCTATCGGTTTTGAGTTAAACTGGGTGAAGTAGAAATATTTTACTCATCAGCTTTGCAGTCACAGAGTTTGCCTCAGCTAGAACAAAACTGCTGAGGCATTTAGAGAAAATTAACCCCCCATCCTGGCAGCCAGATGTGACTGGTTTCTGATGAATGCACATGAGTGGGCTGAAAAATCAAGAGACTGTGAAATTCCTGTCAGGTCCGTACAGTGCAGAATGGGCTATTGACTGCTTTCTATATTTCCCTCCATCATTCTTCTTGAACACTGCCATTAATTTCCTCTCCCACTCTGACTTATTTTTTCCCCTTTCCTCTTTTAGCTCTCTCAGCTGCAAAAGAAGCTGCACAGGCTATTGGTGGAATACTTCAAATTGCATGCCCTCTATAACCAAGCCAAGCTCGGGAAGTTGCAGGCAGCCTCTCATGAGTCTGTTCAGAAAATATTAGCTGTAAAGGTAGGTGTCTGCAGAAAGGAGAAAAGATCATTCTCATCTACAGAATGTAGATTGAAAAGTAAATAATGAGTAGTGTGATGAAGCATTAAAACCATATCCCACCTGAGTTTTGTAAATTTTTAACTTCTTTAATAAACTGGAATTGCATAAAGAATGAATTCAGTGAGAACCACATGATGCCTGGATATACAGTATTTTTAAAAGACAAATGGGACATTGCAATTTAAAAATGATAGTGGTTGCCAAAATATTTCAGAATATGATAAACCCCACTTTGTGTATTATTGCTATAGGAAACAACTTGTTGAGTTTTGATTTGTGCCAGTTAAGTTACCTATTTATGTAAAGACAGGTAACAAATAGCATTAACTTACAGGTATACTTCCACTTAGTATAGCTAAGATTAATCGTACTTGTCTGGCTTTGGAGTAATTTTTTCATGGATTTTCCAGGCATTTTTAGGACTATGTAAATCATTATTAAGTGGGAAGGTAAATGAAGTCTCCCAAAGATTTCAGCTTACCAAATCATCTGATGTGCCATACTGAACTTTCAGGAACATATTCATTGCCATGAGTGAGGGACTTCTCTAAATGTTTTGACAAATATTTATATTTATAGAGATGCCTTTATTTCAGAAAATAGCAATATTAATAGCACAATACCATTGAGAAAGAAAAACAAGAAATCCAAAAAGAAGCCAGCATGGCTGCACAAAGATCTGTCTGGCAGATTGAAAGAAAAAGAACAAGGAGAGATTTAACCAGGAAGTAAGAAGAAACTTTCTGACAGTGAGAACAATCAACCAATGGAACAGTTTTCTCTCAGAAGTTGTGGGAGCGCCATCACTTGAGACTTTCAAGAAGAAATTGGACAGCCATTTGTCAGAAATGGTGTAAGGTCTCCCGCTTGGGTGGGGGTTGGACTAAATGATCTACAAGGTCCCTTCCAACTCTGATTACCTGTTATCTATACATATTTGTCCTTGAGATTTTGATGGGACTGGAGAAATTTCTGGGATAAAATGGAAACAGGAATTTAAAATACTAATGTTCTCCATCCCATATGCCACTCTAAACCAATATGATACAATATTCAAACACAGAACAGCATATTTCATACTGAATGACTGTCAATCATCTCTAGTTTTTAATTTCTTCCTCTTATACAAAGAAGCCACAGAAGCAGGACATTATTTCCTTTGGATATATTTTCCATTAAAACCAATGTTTAGTTCTCAAGAGCCACCCTATTTATTTCCCTTAAAAGGAAAAACCATTTGAAAAATAAATTTTAACAGAAAACTCAGCAAAGAAAAAAGAAATTAAGAGGCACAGTAAAGTTTTTCCCTAATTTCAGCCACCAGTTTAATTTTGAGCTTTATGTGAAATTGGAGGGAGAAGCTAGTTTGGCCCTAATAATTATAACAGAACGAATAAGCAAAAGTTAGGGCTTTACCCAGGATAGCTTGCATATTCATATCCAGGATTAACATATAACTGACTGGAAATCTATATATTGTATTAATTAACACAGGGAACTATTTAGTCTCATCCATCACCTCCTCAGGAATGTAAAGCCAAGGTTTGTTAAATAAGTTGTTGCTAATGGCTTCCTATGTCAGGCACTTTCTCATCCAGCCACTCCCCCAAATAGTTATACCATCACTAACGTAGAAATCATTAAGATATATCTCTTCAACAGATCTTTATTGATTTTAAGATTAACCTATGCTGTTAATTGTAGGATATTTCTCTATGACTTTTAATACAGATAGTTTACTGAAGATTTTTATAAATTGAAAATGCTGGTTCTCAAGAATATAATTTGTGATGACTGCTACTGAATTACTTAGTTGAGGAGCACTGAAATAGACAAATATGTTTCCAACTTCCAGTTCAAAAATATGTTTTACCCTGGTTAATCAGATCAATTTCTGCTGAGAAATCAAGCAGAATTGATAGTAACATTATCCTTATGTTGTATATATTGTAATAAATATTTGATCTCATCTGATTTAAGTCCTTCTCCCATCTCTCTCCTACAAGAGGTTACCTATCAGAGCAGCCATGGCTGATTTGATTGCAAAACAAAGACTAGAAGCAAGATTGAAAAGGGTTGAGATAATTTATCTGCTTTGTAAAATTCCAGACTTCTTTCCAATATTTTCTGAAATATTGCTATTACTTGACTAAACTAGCCAAGATAATATATTAGAGCAGGGGTCCCCAATCCCCAGTCTGTGGACCAACACCAGTCTATGGCATGCCAGAAACTGGGCTGCACAAACAAGTGAAACCCCATCCACTGGATGCAGGTAGCACACAAAACCACAACCCCTCCAGTCCATGGAAATACCTTTCTTCAAGGAACCAGTCCCTGATACCCAAATAGTTGGGGGCTGCTGTTCTAGGATGCCTTTCCTGAAAAATGTCCATTCCTAGTTCTTCCTTATTTTGGCTTCCTTCAACTGACCTGCTGGGTTGTTTTTATATTTTAATATATAATTGATTTCATGCCAGTTTTCTTAGCATTGGTACTCTTTATCAGGCTATACATAGCTTGACCTTAGCTTCACTAGTTGGCTGTTTCCCTAGATAATGGCTATGTTAACATCATATTCTATTTTGTATTTCTTTCTACTGAGAGTCTTAATTCAATCCCTTTATTCTTCAGATGACCCATATCCACTTCTACTAGATTTGTTTAGATTAGTGTGAACCCAGCATGCCAGAAAACTAATAGTTCAATCACTTCAGTTCAAAAGAGTCTCAGATGTATCATCTATGCAAAACAATTCTTCAAGTCTCTGAAGTGGGAATTTGGAATGTCTCAAACAGATAATATCAACTTTTGTTTTGTCTTGAAATAAACCTACATATAGATATCTAAGTATGAATAAAAATAACTGTGTGTGGGGGAGGGATGGACATAAACAGTGACATGACATCAAATGACACCATTGTCTCATCCTCCCCAACCTCCACTCCCTCCAACCATTGTAAAAAATTGGTAGAGGATCTCACACTGGTAGAGGCATCTTCGATTAGATATCGTAATGTAATATAATATTATAATATAATATAATATAATATAATATAATATAATATAATATAATATAATATAATATAATATAATATAATATAATATAATATAATATAATATAATATATAATATAATATAATATAATATAATCATTTGGCTAAACCAAATGTGAGAGTGCCACAAAGGGAAACAATGTGGATCTTTGGTAACCCATAGAACGGTGCCATGGCTGAGTCTCTTGGTTGAATCATTTTTATATCCTCCTCATCAACTTTCCTTGCCTTTTGAGTTTATCAGCTACTTTGTTAATTTGGTTCTTGAATGATGTCATGGGATCTTTGTCCAGGAGTCAATAGGCACTCCTATCATTGAAGAGGTCATAGACCTTGTTATTACAATCCGTTCTGTCCATGACCACTGTCACCCTGTCCTTATCTGCTGGTAGTATGACAATGGAATTGTCATTTCTCAATTCCTGGAGGCCGTCATTTCCGATTCCGACAATGGGACACTCTGCTTGTGGCTGGTGAGAAGCCCTATCAGCCAGTACTTAATGGAATTTTTCACCTCTTCAGTAACCTCTAGTTGAAGAATCGTTGCCTCAAGGGCTGCTGCACAATTGACCAGTTTGACATCAGTCAAATTGATACCGGCATCCCGTTGTAGAACCCAGACCTGTGTGTCCGTGAGTACTTTTGAGGATAAATTGTGCAGCAATGTTTTATCCGGCGCAAAGAACAGCACTGTCAGATCTGGGCACATATGCAGGAGCATAAGCACACATTCAGCTTTCAAGAAGCTGAGGTTGTTGCCCGTGATATAACTAGAGGAGGATGCCTTTTAAAAGAAGCCTGGTTTTCCAACAGCAATCCTATCAATAGGCATATTGAATTACCACTGGCATACTGAGCACTGAGACATCAGGAAAGACCCTGCAGGAGGAGCAGAGACCACTTCCCATTGGGGAGCAGGGACCGATGGCACCCCCCATCCCTGGGCATGTGGACACATCCTATGAAGGCACAGCCAGGCCTGTCCAAATACAGAGGATCTTGGCAGAGCTGCCTCAAGTTATAGCAGACAGGAATAATGAAGAACGGGCCGGGCCAACTACAAGATCACGAGCAAAGCAACAAATTGCAATAGCTGGCATGTTAACATCACCTCTAGAGATAAGCATTCCAGGCTGGGTCGGGCATGGGAGAAAGCAACAACAAGAGATAAGCCTCCTTTGACCAATATGACTGGAAGCAAAAACAACAGAGCTAATTATGGATGGGAGGCAGTTGAGAGAGCCTATTACACGTGCAAGAGCTAAATTGATTAATGATATATAAAGGCAAAGATCTCTGTAAAGGTAGCTTAATACTCTGATGATGTCAGCAGAGGCTGATGAAAGCTTAATAAATAAATAAAATTAAATGTAATTTTAAGTTCCGGAGATCGCAGGATGTCTGTTTCTTCTTTTACAAGTATGGAACTCAGTATTTTAGAATAGTTTGTAATATATACATATGCATAAGCATATACATAGGATAAAAATATAACAATCTAATCATTCATGGCTTCCTCCAACTGGAGTGGCTATATGTGATGTAATACTACAGTTTAAAGAAAGCTCTTACACTATACTTCCATTGTTTGTACATAATAGGAAATCTTGGTTTAATAAATGCTGACACGTTTGCTCAAATACAATGCAAGAAAAAAGAAGAAGGGCAAGCACAAGTAAGAATTGCAGAGGTATGCAGTTCATTCTCAGTGCGACAAAGATAATCAGTTCTGAATAGACCACATCACTCTTAGAATTTGCAGTTATGCCAGAGATTTGTATAAAACCTCTCTGGCAGATGTTGAAAGTGACATGTTTAGTGACATGAAGGCTCAGGGCTTATGATACACAACATCTTTTTAAAAACACATGCTGTGCATTACCACCAATATTGTAATACTACTGATGATCTAGGTCATGTTTTCATGACTATACAATTTACATTTAAAACAATGCTGAATGAACAATTTATTTGTATGCCATTATTAAGCATTTTGAAAGATGTTAAGGCTGTGTGCAAACATTAGGCCATTTTGTCTGATTAATGCTAACCCATCTTATATTTAATTTTGAGCCTCCTCTCTTAAAATACATCATGCTAGATCAGAACTTTAAGAAGCTTCCTTGCTTTTGTTACTTCCTGATTTAATTATGGTCATTTAACACAACTCCATTATCCATGCTGCTGTATCATTGATTATAAACATACCTACTGAACTCTTAATCATGGTTGCAAAGAAGATTGTCTTATTTAAAGGTTTTTAAATTTCATCATTTAATTTAATTATCTTTTCCCAGAAATGAGAAGGAAATGAAAAGCGTCATATGAGTAAAGTATCCATGGGACAATGTAGAGAAGCATTTTTGCCACAAATTCACTAATTCTAGCTATAATCACTAGCAATGTTTTTGTTTTACAGACTGGTATGATTTGGCAAAAGAATAAAATTGCTTTTAAAGTACAAAAATAATTATGAACCACTTGAAACGTAATGTCTGTGTTTTATTTCTCATCAGAATTCATTAGTGTGTAACATCAATAATTTAGCCCATCATTTGCCAACACTGACTTGGCTCAGTAGTTCAATCATGTAACCCTGTAAACTCACTTTCCATTAAAATGAATGTTGCTGACAAAGGATAACTAAAGAGATACTTCATTTATTAGCTAAAGAGATACTTCATTTATCAACATTTTTAAATTAGGAGTTTGGGACCATAGACATTTAGCTGGATAAAATATTTCAAGAAATCTATACTAAAGGACAAAAGATGTATGTGGAATCATCTCACGTTACTCAAAATGACAAATGCCTTTGCATTTGTTTGTGTGTATGGGTGGGTAACTTGGTTTATCACACTCCTCCAGAGGCAGGAAGAAGCACTTGCAAATGATCAAGTGACCCATATGATGACAGCTTGGCTGTAAAACAATGAAGTCCTATATCTTTGTAGAATTAGGACTGATTTCTCTACAGCTATTTTTCCATGTAACAATCCATACTGAAATCAGCCTGCATGTGTTAAACCTATCTGGATACTGTAGGAAATAAGCTGATGGCTGGCTTAGCAGATACCAAAGATTGAGTGCCTCAGAATCAAATATATTGTTAAGTGAATCAGTATTTAATCATACAAAACATCTAAATACAAGCAATTTTTTTTTTTCTGAGCAGTACTTTGAAGACTTAATTTGAAATTTATCAATAGCCATTACTTTTCTCCACTTTTTAAAACTATTTCTGTGATATTTAGATTCTTCATTCTAATGAGTTATTAGATTAAGACAACTGGCAAAAAGAACAAGACAATATACTTGTGATACTGTACTTTAGGCTGGTCTACTTATTTCTTTGTATATTATTGACATTAATTCAAGTTAGGCAAGGAGGGAGAAATTTGCTAATATCATGCCAATGTTGTTTGGCTTTCTAGTCAGTTGGTGAGAAGGCTTGCGTTGAGAAACATACTTGATGTGCCATTAGGCTACCTAAAATCACTTTCACAAACTTTACAATAATCATCTGATATGAAAGACCAGAATAATGAAGCCAAATAATCCAACAAAAATTTCCGAAGTATTGTAGATTGACGAGAGTCTCATCTGGTACAGGAATGAGCTAAATGTTACAGTAATAGAAAAAATATAGAGAGAGAGCAATTAATAAAGACACAATGTAAATAAATAAATACTGACTCATTCTAGCTTTGTGTTCTGAATGGAAGAGCTTTAATCTATTCTATGTCTTTATATCTTGTAAGTGGTTCCAATTCCAGTTTGCCAGTTCATGGTATATTTAGGCATATAAAGATACAGTACTAGTTTATTTTCCAATATTCTTTCTGTTTTCAAGTTACCTATTATTTAGCCATTTTCTCTGCATATATAACTTTTGTTAATGTAGGTCATTGTTGGCTACTGATTTTAAGATTATTAAAAGATTCATTCTCCTTCCTTCTAAGTAATCTTTCTTCTGTGACTTCGGATATCAATATCCTCCAGTAACCAAACTACTGAAAATACTGTAATGTTTATTCTATAATAACCATCATTTGTTATAAACAAGTATATCTAGGATTATATCTCAGCATCAGCTGGAGAAAGTTATGAAGTATCTGTACAAAATCTAGTGAACTACAACTCCTTATTAAACATATTTTCTTTACGTAATTGCAAACGATCGTATACTTTCAGCTTTTTATGGACTTTGCCAAATAAACACAATTCTTTGATTATATGACTCTTACACTCCAAAGCTGTGTCTCTCTTTCTTACTCGTCCCTTTGTCAATGCTTTTTCTCTGAATTAGAACATGTAATATACAAAGATCCATTATCGTGCAGTCACTAAGGCATCACACTAGAAACTGAGAGACTTTGAATTCTAGTCCCATCTTAGACATGAAACTAGCTAGTTACCTTTGGGCCAGTCTTTTGTCCCTAGGAAGAGATGCAATGGCAAACTGCTTCCAAACTTCATTGCCAAGAAAACTGCAGTGATTAATCCATGCAATTTGCCAGGAGTAAAAAAACTGAAAATAACCACCTAAAAGTGTATATATTTAGACATGAATACTTGTATAGGAAAGTATCTCTTCTTGAACTCGAATTCTCTATCAATTTAAATGTAGCTTCTGTTTTGAGGTCCAAGAGCCTTATTCTCTGACATATGCAAGTTACCGTTTGCACTACTGATCCAAGTGGAGGACTCCAGTATCCTTATAGGAAAACCAGCATACAATTGGTCTTTTTCCATGCAAAGATGATGCTTGAATTTAAATTCATGGCATGGCTTGAGTCTCTTGCCTATTTGTTATCTGCATTTCCATTTGGCAAATCTGCCTGCTCTTAGTAATAAAGGTATTTGTTTAACAAGGTTGTCCACTTTCACCTTTTCAGTTATTTAAATGTCTTACTCATATCATGCATGGTTCCATCCAGTTTTTCCTGAAAGACAGAACTGCTTTATTCCTAGATTGAATTTTTTAAATAGAATGTAGAAATCAAAATAAACATTGCTTCTTCCTAATAAGAACCTTCTTTATTTTTGTTATTATGGTCAAATGTTTGTGCTTATGTACAGTATTTTAAGCTGCTGTCTTAAACACAAGTACTAAAAAAAAAGTATCATAGAACCCTATAGAACCTATTTCCAAAGCAGCAAATGTGGGAATATTAATAAGGAAACAATTAAGTTTAATTTCCAATGTTTTTACCTTGTTATCTTACTTATAACACTAAATACTAAAGTAAGTATTTACTAAATACTTATTTACTAAGTATTAATTTGCTGTCCTTACGCCATGCTTATAGTCATAGTAGCTAAGGGATTTTCTCTCCATATTTCTTTAAGTATGGTAAGTTAATACCCGTAATGAGAAATCCACCCTGAGACTTAGGGTTGATAAATTAGCAAAGCTATTCAAATCAGCCTTTGAAGCACTATTATTTCCAAAATGCAATCCTACCATTAAAATTTTACTATACTAGTACAAAGCCTTATTTCTAGAATGAAACCTGTCATGTCACATCCTTGGAAAACTGATTTTTAAAAAAGTTCAGATTAATTAATATTCTAGATGGAGTGGTACACTCAACTAATCTCATTCTAGGTATAGTCAGTATTATATGTAGTCTACATTTACTACTAAATCATTACAAAAGGAACAAAGATGTGTTTGAAATAATTGGTCCTGACAAATCTTGATTCAGATGTCACAATTTGCTTCTAATTTATAGATAACTTTCTTTCTTTTTTAATACATTTGTTTATTCAACATTTCAACAATTAAGAACAAATTTCCACATTTTGCAACAATACTATAGCACTGTTCCATTTGTAAATATCCTCTATTACTGTGTATAGATCACTTTCTTATTCATCTTAGCAATAAACCAAGATGTATGAAGTATTTATTTGGAATTCAAAGTGTGTTCTCTCTCATCTAATAAAAACAATAGTAATTCTGCATCTGTCTGTCCAACATCCTGAAAGTAACCAGAAATTGGAGTTTTTTTTTTATCTCTAATGTTGATCAGGTTTACACCTATCATTTGATGGTTATTGTTTCACTAAATATGTGAAATAATGAGCTATCATTATTACAGAGTCTTCATTATCACACAACTATCACCTTAAGCATGTACTTTTCAGAGACACTTTACATACTCAATTTTAATAAGCAAAAATAAATAAAATGATTACGCTTCATATATGAATAATTTGCAAATATATGGTATAAGAATGTGTGTGTGTGTGTGTGTGTGTGTGTGTCTGTCTGTCTGTCTCTCTCTCTCTGTGTGTATGTGTGTGTATGTGCATGCGTGTTGAATTTAAGATCAGAATGGGGGAAGATTTTCTTCAGTTGCATAACATATAGCCCAGGAAACTGGCTCAGCAGGTTTCTAAAATTTTGATATTATTTATTTTTTATTGCTACCCAAATGCAATATAATTTTACACAGTGACATAATTTTATATAGTGACTATGGGATTTCTCAAAAAGAACATGGAGTACTTGTAAAACTATCTGAAACTTCTGAGAATAAGTAACTGACATACAACAGTACAAGAGGGCCATCTATACAAATGAAAGAAAGCAAGTGCATTGTCAGTATATGCAGCTCAGTAAATTCCCCTGTGTAATTATGGTACTATGACTCTCACCTTTCTTTATGCAGTCAATTTTAAGAAAACTGCAAAAGTGTATGACTTTCTATGCTGCAATTGGGATTCCTTTGCTAAAATCACAATGGTACAGAGGTTCATGGTTCAATAGTTGGAAATGGGTGGTACCTGTATGCATCAGATTAATAGAAGCAATCAGGGCTTGGAAACTTTCTCGTCTTTCATAAAATGCAAAATATGAGT